>QJPP01005383.1:77136-150557 GCA_003996215.1 Jaltomata sinuosa | reverse complement strand
AAAATCTCGACTCATGCAGCAAACATAGATTGGGGCTTAGCCGATCGAGCGTTGATTGGATCCACATAGCCCGTGGTGTTGAATAAAAGTCGGTGATACCATCTAGTTCAAAAGTAACAAATAGAAAGTATGTTGTTTTTCTCCTTATGAAATTTACTATGGATATTTTATTGTTTATTATATTGGAAGTGTTTTAAATGCCAGTTTTTCAGACAAGGTGTTTTGTATCTATTTTTCGTTGTTCTGTGTACCACTAAATTCCACATACTGACCGTGTTCGGGCGGCTACATCATTGTATGATGTACGTTTACAGGCACCTTCTCGTGGCACTACTCAGTGCTAGACTTGAGCAGACAGATCCAGTATGATAGATAGTTATAGTATTTCGCTTTATGGTATTGCCGGGGCCTTGTCTCGGTATGATAATTTCTTTTTTATTATGGAATAGAGGCTTCGTAGATTATGTATTGTTGGATTCCTTAAGGTTTGGTTTTGATTCATTCATATTGAAACAAACACTTTAGTATTGTGTTCATTTCCGCAACTCTTTATTATTGAATGTGCTTATTATGAATGTTAAGGGGTCTTCTCAGGCCTTCATTGGTCTGGGATGCCCGTTACATCCGGGGCCTAGTCTCGGGTCATGACAACTAGGATCTTCAGGGATTTCGATAAGTAAGTGGTAAGCCCTCCATACTTTTGGAAGGCATATCTTTCCCTTTATTAGTTGTTTGGAAAACTCTTTTACGTTTTATGGTATCGTCGGGGTCATGTCCCGACTTAGGAGTTTACTCATGATGTTAGTGGCTTCGTAGGCTGGTTTATACAAGTGTTCTCTTGTGTCGTATTTTGAAGTTTAACATTTGTATTCCTCCTTTAAACTGAACTTCTTATTTTGGGTTTGCTTTCGCAAATTTATGAATTGATTATGCTTATGATGTATGCTAAGGGGTATTCCCAGGCCTTCACTGGTCTGGGTTACTCGTTACGTCTGGGGCCTAGTCTCGGATCGTGACAAACTTGGTATCAAAGCACGGTTCATGATCCTAGGATGTTTACGAAGCTGTGTCGAGTAGAGTCTGTTTTATGGGTGTGAAGTGCACCATATTTATAAAAGGGAGGCTACAAGTCATTTAGGAATGTTTCCCTTTCTTCATATTCTATTCCGTACTAAAGAGCCTAATTCTAGGAAAGTCCTTCTAACTCATAAATTTCCCGCATTTTAGATCATGCCTCCAAGAAGGACTACCGGATCAGAGGCTACAGCCAGAACCTCAGACCCCAGGGACAGCTGCTGAAGAGGTTCGCCCTACCCATGGGATACAGACTCGTTATGGCATCCTTACTGCTGATCCCACTGCTCTTACTGGGGCCTCACCAGTTCCTGCTGCTGCTCCTGCTACGACCCCTGCTACTGATCCTGTTACGGTCCCCACTCAAGCTCCCAGGACTGGTACTACTCGGATTCAGTCTCCACAGGTCGAGGTTACTAATGCCGAGTTCAGGCAGACTATGTAGATGCTTGCTTATATTTTATCCTCTCAATCTCGCTGATTAGGCGGTGTTGGTACTAACATCGGGTCCTCAAATACTACTAGGTGGGTCAGTTCATGTGACTGAACCCACCGGTGTTCACATGATCCAACGTCGAGGAGGATCCTCAGGACTTTGTTGATGAAATGGATAAAATATTTAGGGTCATGCATGCTAGTGACACTGAGGGGGTAGAGTTGGCAGCCTATCAGCTGAAAGGGGTGGCCTATCAGTGGTATGATGAGTGGAAAGAGATAAGGGGTGAGGATGCCGAGCCTGCAGTTTAGGAAGACTTTCCCAAAGCCTTCATTAACCACTACTTCTCGCAGGAGTTGAGGGAAGCTAAGGCTGAAGAGTTTGTGAATCTGAAGCAAGGTGATATGACAGTTAAGGAGTATGCTCTGAAGTCTAACCAATTGTCTTGTTATGCTCCGGAATTGATATTCGATATGAGGGCTCGAATGAGGAAGTTCACAAATGGCATCTCCAGTGACTTGGTGTTAGCATGTAAAGCAGCTATACTGAACAAGGACATGGATCTGTCCAGGTTAGTGGTATATATACAACAAGTTGAGAAAGAGAAGAAAAAGCAGGTCGAGATGGAAGAGCGCCAAAATAAGAGGGTAAGATCAGTAGATCAGAAGGCATACCATCAGCATACTAGTAAGGGGGACAGATGATGGTTCAGAAAGAGATCTTGGGGGCATGCTCATTCATTTGCTAGCGCACCTGCCCCTAAACCTTTGGGCGATCAGAGATTCCAGCCCAATCATGGTTCCAAGATGTTGGGTACTCAGCCACAGGGCACTATGGCCCAGTCTGCTCCATCATACCCTCCTTGCAGTACTTGTGGAAAATTTCACCGTGGAAATTGCTATCATAGTGGCCGTACATGTTATGGGTGTGGCAAACCCGGCCATATTCAGCGTGTTTGTTCCTCAGCTAAAGGTACTTCTAGTGATACTAAGACCCAATCCACTACCTCTTCAGCCCCTCCAGCAAAGGGTGCTACTTCAGGTCCAGGTGGGGGTCGTAACCGTCTATATGGACTATCCACTCGCCAGGAATCAGAGGCTTCACTAGATGTTATCACGGGTATGTTATAGATTTTCTCTCGTGATGTTTATGTGTTACTTGATCCTGGTTCCACCTTATCTTATGTGACCCCCTATGTGGCTGTAAATTTTGGCTTTACTCCCGAAAATATTCATGAGCCCTTCTTAGTTTCTATCCCTGTCGGTGATTCCATTGTTGCTAGAAGGGTCTATAAAAATTGTGTTGTAACTATTTTACTTAGAGATACGGTGGTGGATTTGGTAGAAATTGATATGATATAGTTTGATGCAATTTTGGGGATGGGTTGACCTCATTCTTGTTATGCTAATATGGACTGTCGGACTAGAAAGGTCAAATTTTGTTTCCCAAATGAACCAGTCTTTGAATGGGAGGGTAGTCCCGTAGCGCCTAGGGGAAAGTTTATCTCCTATCTTAGAGCCCGAAAGATGATATCCAAAGGTTATTTATACCATTTGGTCCGGGTCAGGGATTCTAATGTTGAAATCCCCTTACTCTAATCCGTTCTTATCGTTAATGATTTTCCCAAAGTGTTTCTCGAATACCTTCCCGAGGTTCCTTCCAATAGGGAAATAGACTTTGGGATAGATCTTTTGCCTGAAACTAGACCCATTTCCATTCCACCTTATAGAATGGTCCCCGCGGAGCTGAAAGAGTTAAAGGAACAAGTAAAGGACCTCATTGATAAAGGTTTATCTGTCCTAGTGTTTCCTCTTGGGGTGCTCCCATTCTCTTCGTGCACAAGAAAGATGGGTCTCTTCGTATGTGTATTGATTATCGCCAATTGAATAAGGTAACGG
Source organism: Jaltomata sinuosa (assembly GCA_003996215.1). NCBI lineage: Eukaryota > Viridiplantae > Streptophyta > Magnoliopsida > Solanales > Solanaceae > Jaltomata > Jaltomata sinuosa. Next base: position 147,149 of record QJPP01005383.1, on the reverse strand, counting down.
TGAAAAACAAGTACCCTCTTTCTAGAATCGATGACCTTTTTTACCAACTTCAGGGTGCTAAGTGCTTCTCCAAAATAGACCTCCATTTGGGTTATCATCAACTGAAGGTTAGGGAGGCTGACATTCCTAAGACCGCTTTCCATACCCGATATGGCCATATTAAATTCTTAGTCATGTCCTTTGGTTTGACTAACGCTCTGGCACCATTCGTAGATCTTATGAACAGGGTGTTTAAGGAGTTTTTAGATATGTTTGTTATTATATTCATTGATGACATCCTGGTTTACTCTCGAGTAAGGAGGAGCATGTCAATCACCTTCATATCGTACTTCAGACCCTTAAGGAGCGAGAATTATATGTCGAGTTCTCCAAGTGTGAATGTTGGCTAGACTTTGTGGCTTTCCTCGACCATATCGTGTCTAGTGAGGGGATTAAAGTGGATCCTCAAAATATTGAGGCGGTAAAAAAATGGCCCAGACCCACAAATCCGACCAACATTAGAAGCTTCTTGGGTTTAGCAAGATATTATAGGAGGTTTGTGGAGAATTTTTCCTCTATAGCTGCTCTATTGACAAAGCTAACACAGAAAAAGGCTAAGTTCATATGGTCCGATGTTTGTGAAAGTAGCTTTGAGAAATTGAAGGATCTTTTGACTTCTGCTCCTGTCTTGATTCTACCTGAGGGCATTGAGGGGTTTATGGTTTATTGTGATGCGTCCCGGGTGGGACTTGGGTGTGTACTTATGCAGCATGGGAAATTCGTGGCATATGCTTCCAGGAAACTGAAGGTGCACGAAAAGAACTATCTGACCCATGACATTGAATTATCGGCGGTGGTTTTTGCACTCAAGATTTGGCGTCATTATTTGTATGGGGTGAACGTGGACATCTTCACTGATTACAAGAGTTTGCAATATGTTTTCACCCAGAAGGAGATGAATCTTAGGCAGAGGAGGTGGCTTGAATTGTTGAAGGACTATGACATGAGCTTGCATTATCACCCAGGTAAGGCTAATGTAGTTGCTGATCCACTTAGCAGGTTGTCTATGGGGGGTCTCTCTCATGTGGAAGAAGAAAAGAGAGGATTGGTGAAAGATATTCATCGGCTTGCCAACTTAGGAGTCCGGCTAGAGTACTCCGAGGACGGTAGAATTATGATATATGAGATGTCTAAGTCATCCTTGGGTGCTGAAGTAAAGGAAAAGCAAGCTAATGATCCCATACTTATGCAAATTAAGGAGGATGTGAGGAAGCATAAGATTATGGCTTTCAAAATAGGAGGGGATGGCATCTTGCGGTATGAAGGGACAGTATGTGTACCGGATGTGGATGGCTTGCGTGATAGGATCTTAGTTGAGGCTCATACTTCCAGGTACACTGTGCACCCTGGCTCTACTAAAATGTATCGTGACTTGAAAGAATTGTATTGGTGGAATAATATGAAGAGAGAGGCGGATGATTTTGTTGCTAAGTGTACCGCCTGTCAGCAAGTTAAGGTTGAACACCTAAGGCCTGGTGGTACGTCCCAAGACATAGCTATTCTGATGTGGAAATGGGAGATGATAAACATGGATTTCATCACTGGTCTCCCGCGTTCGCGTAACCAATATGATTCCATTTGGGTCATTGTGGATAGAATGACCAAGTCTGCTCATTTTCTACCTGTGAAAATGACTTATTCGGGGGAGGATTATGCAAAGTTGTACATTCATGAGAATGTCAGATTGCATGGAGCACTTGTGTCCATAATATCATATCGAGGTACGTAATTCACTTCTTAGTTTTGGAGAGTGTTTCAAAAATGTTTGGGTACGCAGGTAAACCTTAGTACCGCTTTCAATCCTCAAATGGACGAGCAAGCGGAGCGCACCATTCAGATCTTGGAAGATATGTTGAGGGCGTGCGTCATTGATTTCAGAGGTAGTTGGGTAGATCACTTGCCTCTCATCGAATTCGCCTACAACAATAGTTATCACTTAAGCATCCAAATGGCACCATTTGAAGCTCTCTATGGTAGGAGATGTACATCTCCTATTGGATGGTATGAGGTGGGCGAAGTAAGATTGTTGGGGCCAGACCTTGTTCACCAAGCGGTGGAGAAAGTGAATACCATTTGGGAGAGGCTAAAGACTGCCCAAAGTCGCCAAAAGTCCTATGTCGATGTGAGGAAGAGAGATTTAGAATTTGATATCGGCGATTGGGTGTTCTTGAAAGTCTCTCCTATGAAGTGAGTTATGAGGTTTGGGCAAAAGGGTAAGCTCAGTCCTCATTATATTGGCCCTTATGAGATTGTGAAGAAGATTGGAAACGTCGCTTACGAGTTGGAGTTACCTGTGAGTTTGGCATCTGTTCACCTTGTATTTCATGTGTCTATGCTCAAAAAGTGTGTTGCTTTTATAAGTTGTGATGTCCCTTCCCCTGGGTTGCATGCCAGTACTCGTAGTACTGACCATCCTCGGACGCTACATCTTTTCATAATACAGGTTTAGAGGCCTTTCCTCATGGTTCTGTGCAGCACTAGGATCCTCGGGATTTCGATAAGCAAGTGGTGAGCCCTCCATACTTCCAGAAGGAATATGTTTCCCTTTATTAGTTGTTTTGAGAACATTTTTACGTTTTATGGTATCGTCGGGGACATGTCCTGACTTAGGAGTTTACTCATGATGTTAGAGGCTTCGTAGGCTGGTTTAGACAAGTGCTCTCTTATGTCATATTTTGAAGTTTGACGTTGGTATTCCTCATTTAAATTGAACTTCTTATTTTGGGTTTTCTTCCACAAATTTATGAATTGATTATGCTTATGATGTATGTTAAGGGGTATTCCTGGGCCTTCACTGGTCTGGGTTACTCGTTACATCCGAGGCCTAGTCTCGGGTCATGACACCCATGAAGAAATATCAAAATAGCTTCCAAAATCTCACCAATCTGAGCTCAAAATCTCCCAAAATCAAATTATGATGTTTGGGTTCGAAATTAGAATTAAATATATCCAAGTACCAGGTCTTCTTCATGAACACGAAGACCCTGTTAAAATCACGATCATGACCCAACCCAGACCCACACAAATGTGAGGCACACTCTCGTGATTGCGATGAATGATCATGACCCAGCCTAGAATCCTATCTTCGCGAACGCGACCACCACCACCCGATCACGAAGGCAAAGGCATTTCTTTCTTCATAAATATGCAAGCCATGTCGCTATTGCATAGAACGATGTCTGACAGCAGATATCAATAACTCCAAAACATCCAACCTGCTTAAAACGGACTCTCAAAACTCGTTCAAAATCTCTTGACACAAACCAATAGTGCAAAACAATCATAAAATACATTTCGATTATGTTGGAACTTGAAATTGTCAAATCACCATTTCGAGGTCGTCTTGGCCGAATGTTAACCATAGTTAACTCTAAACTTAAGAAACTATATACATCAACCCAAGGGTCCACAATGCATCTGAAAGCCTCAATAACTATGATAAACCTCTAATTAGGCCATAAATCACTCTGGACCTAGTGAAATCATCAAAACTCGAATTCAACCTCGCCAACTTCAAATGTTGATTTTGGTCAAAATTCCTAAGTTTTCATCTGCTAAACCTAAAAAAAATTCAAAATATGTATGATCACCTTGGAAATTGTGTCACTCTTTCCCGCAAGTCATAAATAGCTAACCAAAGAAATGGGGAGGGTTAAACATGAGAAAAGAAGTAAAAATCACAAAATAACCCTGAGGGTCATTACATCTACTAAAACACACATTCATCCTCGAATATAAAGAGATAGGAAGTAGTTGAATGCTTAAAAAGCTTGGGATATCTGCTCCACATGTCCAACTCAGTCTCCCAAGTGGCCTCTTCCACTAGACAATGTGTTCACTACACCTTCATAGATGTTATCTCTTTGGACTTCAACTTTTTGATCTGTCTATCTGAAATAGCTATAGGCTTCTCCTCTAAGGCCAATTTTGATCCAGCTATACCAAGTCCTATTGAATCACATGGGAGCCATCTGAATGATACTTTTCCAATATAGACACATGAAAAATAGGGTGAACACTTGAAATACCTGGAGGTAAGCTAATTCATAAGCCATCTCACTGATGCTCTACAATATCTCAAAAGCACCGATGAACCTAGGACTGAGCTTGCCTTTCTTCCTGAATCTCATGATACCCTTCACGGGAGATACCATCAGCAACACCTTTTCTCTAACCACTAGCTCTGAATCCCAAACCTTACGATCTGCATAGCTCTTTTGCCTACTCTAAGCTTCAAGAAGTCTCTTATGTATCAACCTTCACCTTGTTCAAGGAATCTTTCAACAAATTTATGCCCCAAGTCTTGACCTCAAATGTACCTAACCATCCTATTAGAGATCTACATCTCCTACCATACAATGCCTTGAATGGTGCCATTTGGATGTTGGAATGGTGACTTCTATAGTAAGCAAATTCGACCAAAGTCAAAGGCTAGTCCTAATAACCTCTGAATTTAATGACATATGCTCGTAGCATATCCTTAAGGACTTAGATAGTCCTCTATGACTGAACATCACTCTGCGGGTGAAACGTTGTGGTAAGCTCGACCTGAGTGTCCAACTCTCTTTGCAGTGACCTCTAAAAGTGAGATGTGAACTGAGTACCTTTGTCTGATATGATAGAAATAAGCTCCCCATGCAGACAAACAATATCTCAAATGTATACATGAGCCAACCTCTCTGAATTACACGTGATCTAAACTGGAATGAAGTGAGCGGACTTGATCAACCTGTCAATAATTAACCAAATAATATCGAATTTCCTTAAAGTTTATGGCAAACCTACCACAAAGTCAATAGCTATCCGATCCAACTTTCACTCAAGTAAAGTCATCCTCTGAGTCATCCTGCCTGGTTTTTGGGGTTCATACTTCACTTGCTGGCAATTCAAGCACCGAGACACATACTCCATGATATCCTATCTCATCCTACACTACCAGTAGTGTTGTTTCAAGTTATGGTATATCTTTGTTGCCCCTGGATGAATAGAATATTCGAAGTTGTTAGCCTCATCCATAATCAATCTAGTCATGTCACCACTCGAGGAATACAAACACGGTCCTTGATCCTTAAAACACCTTTTTTATCCAACAATACCTCTCTAGCTTCACCCTTCAACACTTTGTCTCAAATCAACCACAACTTCTCATCTTCTAACTATTGAGCCTTAATCTTCTCCAATATCATAGACTGATCATCCACACAAGCAAGAACCCTCCTGGACTCGAAAATATCAAGTCCCACAAATATATTAGCCATGGACTGAATGTTAAAGGCCAAAAGACGCTCCAAAACTAGTAGCAACACAAGGCTACCTATACTCATTGCCTTACTACGCAAAGCATTCGCTACTACATTAGCCTTACTCGGATGATTAAGGATCATCATATCATAGTTCTTAAGCAACTCTAACCACCTATGCTATCTCGAATTAAGATTATTCTGATCGAATATATATTGTGGGCTGCAATGGTTTTTGAAGATCTCACAATGATTGCCATAAAGGTAATGCCTCCAAGTCTTTAAAGCAAAAACTATCACCGCTAACTCTAAGTCATGAGTGGGGTAGTTCTTCCTGTAAGCTGTCTAGAATCATAAACAATATCTTTGCCCCACTGTATCAACACACACCAAGGCCAATCCTAGAAGCATCACAGTACATTGTAAAGTCTTTGCCCTCTATGAGTACAGTCAGAATCGAAGCCAAAGTCAATAAAGACTTGATATTTTGAAGCTCGCTTCACATTCATCAGACCACTCACATTCTTCTGAGTCAATTTAGTCAAGGGAGATGCAATAGAAGAGAAACCTTCCATAAAACCCCTGGAGTAGCGAGCCAATCCTACAAAGCTCCAAATATCGGTAGGTGAAGTGGACCTAGCCCAATTTCAAATGGCCTCAATCTTCTTTGGATCCACCATAATACCATTCTTGGACACTATGTGCACCAAGAATGCCACGGACTCGAACCAGAACTCACACTTAGAAAACTTGGCATACAATTTCTTATCCTTCAAGTTTGAAGCATAACTCTCAAGTGTTGCTCGTGCTCTTCTCTACTCCGAGAGTAGATTGAGATATCACTGATGAAAAAAATCACAAATGAATCAAAATAGGGAAAAAATACCTCATTCATCAACTCCATAAATACCACCGGAGCATTCTTCAACCCAAAGTATATGGCAAGGAACTCATAGGGCCATAACGAGTCTTGAAGGCGGTCTTAGAAATAACTGAAGCCATGATCTTCAACTAATGGTAGCCTGATCCCAATTCAATCTTCAAGAAAATTGAAGCATCCTGAAGATGATCAAATAAATCATTAATATGCGATATTAGATACTTATTCTTGATAGTCACCTTGTTCAATTGTCGATAGTCAATACACATCTGCATAGTACCATCCTTTTTATTCGCAAATAGGACAAGAGCATCCCAAGGGGAAACACTAGGTCTAATAAACCCCGTACTCAATATATCTTGTAATTTCTCCTTTAATTACTCCAACTCTACCGATGCCATCCTATTTGGCATAATGCAAATGGGTGTTTTCGGCTCTTGATCAATACCAAAATTGATGTTGGAGGTCTGGTCGAATACCTGGTAAGTCTGTTGGAAAGACCTCAGCAAACTAGCTCACTACAGGAACTGAATCATGTAAGGGAATGTAAATTCTAGTATCCTGGATGTGTCCTAAGTAAGCCAAGCACCTCTTCTCTTACATCTTTTTCGCTCTAAAAGATGATATCACCATCTTTGGTGCATGGATAACAGTACCCTTCCACACGAAATGAGGACTACCAGGCATAATCAAAGTAACAGTCTTGGTGTAACAATCCAAAACAACATGATAGGGAGACAACCAATCTATACCCATAATCGCATCAAAGTCCACCATGTTTAGTATGATTAGATCTACTCATGCATCATATCCCAATAAGGTCATGATACTGGATCGATACACTTGATCCACTACTAATGAATCACCTATGGGGTAAGAATATGTATAGGTATTTTATCGTATTTTTTACTTTTTCTGAAAATAAAAAGCAACTTGTATTTTTTAAACGGTTTTGACTTGAATTAAATTCGAAAACTTGTGAAAATCTCCAAATTAAATTAAAACGCAATTGCCACTTAGTTTTTAGAAAAATCAAGAAAATCTTTAAAAAAATATTCGAAAGATTTAAAACAGATAAAAAAATTTAAATTTAAGAAATCCGGGTAAGAAGTTCATATTAACATTTTAGGAAGGTTTTTAAGGCACCTAAAATGTTAATATTTGACTAACTTAATAAACATGGGAATTTGATAAGGAAAAATCCATTTGTTTCAAGGAAACTCGTTTGAAGCAAGATTAAAGATTTTACTCGAATTTTGCAAGAAAGTGAATTGACGACAATTTTAAGGAAAAAAACTAATTAAGATTTTCGAAGCCGATTGACAAATTTGAACAAATATAGTGATTAATTTGCAAATAAAACACATGGTACTCCAATGAAAAATTTAACTAAGTTAATAAAAGAGTTAATTTTTATAAAGTCTTAATTACACAAATAATAATAAAAAGAGAAAGAAGAAATTGAGTTTAGGCACTTAGGCTCAAACTCCTACAAGTTGTCCATTTTGGACTACCAAAATTGGGTTAAGCCCATTTATTTAATCTGCTTCATCTTTGACCCTGTATATTAGCTTCCGTTTCGTGTCCATTAGCACTTAGGCCAATAGACTATATTTCTTCCTTGTTGACTTCGAATTAGTCCTTTTGGACTTGATGTTGAGGCTTGACTTGATGAGAAGTGTTGAGCCTCCACGCCCAACAAAAAATTATGCAGAGAAGGGAGATAGAGTCCAATGGACTCATACAAAGTTTCACATGCAAACAAAGAAAATAAGGATTAGATTTTCTCTTATAATGGGAAAAAAACATATATATACTAGATTAGATTGAGTATTACAAGTTATACCAATACTTTTTACTTTTCAATATATACTAATAGATTTCTATCACAACATAATAAAATAATAAATGAGGCAAAATAAAATAGGTAATGTATTTTTTACTTCAACTCATCCCTCAATTCACTCTCATTACTTTCCACTAGTAAACTCAACCGCGCTTCGCGCGATCAATAATAAAGTTATTGTACTCTCATATTATTATATTTGAACTTTCTTATATTTTCTTATTAAATTTCAATAAAGCTTAAGTATATCTAAAAATATAAAAATAAATAGTAATCTTTAAAAGTATTTAATATATTTTATATTAAAATTTTATTTTTGATACGATCAAATCTAATGTCTTCAAAATCATAAAATACACTTATATGTAACATATATTTATATCAATACGTGTTATCTCAAGTTAAGAAATTATAATATTAATTCTTTGCAATAATTTATCTTTGTACACCTTAGCTACAAATTTGAATATTTGCATGCATTGTAGACGGTGTTTTTTTTTTTTTAAAAGAGAAAAGAGATCAAATACATCCTAAAATTGTCCGAAAAATCAAATACACACTTCAATTAATCTGACGACCTATTACCCCCTTATCTTTACTTTTTGTGGAATTAATACCACCCTAAAAGGATAAACCAGTTGCATAATAGAAGGTGTACTACACTCGCCTCCAAGTCATCGCCATGTCATTACCACATCAATAAAATATCAAATTTTAAAAAATATTAATTTTCATATCATCATCTTATTTCTTTTTAACAACCCACCACCAAAATCGCCAGAAAACCACCACCATTACTACCGCATCATTATCAAACTCATATCTTTCACCATCAACAATCGTAATTCATAACCATAACAGATCTTGCTACCTGCCACCAAATTCGCCACACTATCACTAAATCAGCCATACCACCATTCCTAATTTCACCATTCGAACACAAACTCATATTTTTCAGCACCCAAAATCATAACCACCATTGCACGCTTGTTCTTAAAAAAATTGGTTGAATCCAATTCTGTTGGTGAAAGGAATTTGGTGGGAGAAATTTTATTTTATTTTGTTTTGTTTTGTTTTATGCATTTGTGAGCAAATTTTCTTTTCAAAAACGTAATTGTGATTTCTTTTAAAATGTTCAAGGTGTGAATCTGAAATTCAAATCTCTCCGAATATTCATTGTTGGAAAATTGATTCAAAGTTATCCTTTTGAGCTTAACTCATATGTATTTAGTAATTGAAATTCAAAATCGATTTAACTATTAATTGAAGAAGATTGAATGTGATTTTCTTTAAGAATTCCATTGTTGGTCCTTCAAAAGTTCGAAACAGAGAAGATTAGGAGCGTATAGGTTTTGAAGAAGAGGAGGAGTATGAAGAGGGAGAACTGATGAGGGGTTGGGGAAGACACTTTTTTTATTATTATTATTATTTTGTCCTAGAATTTGACTCTCACTCGTTTCTTTTTTTTTTTTATTTATTTTTTTGCCACATCAGCTTTTAGGGTGGTAATAGTTTCAGAAAAAATAAGAATAAGGGGATAATAGGTCACCCGATTAGTTGAAGTGTGTATTCAATTTTTTCGGACAAATTTAGGGTGCATTTGATGTCTTTTCTCTTTTTTTAATCTATAAAAATTGCCTTTAAGAGATTATATAAGAAAATATAATGGCCTTTCAGTTAGGAAAATGTATTTGATGATTGTATCTTTTTTCGTTTAACTAAAATTGAATGATATTCTAATGTCAAATTTTGTTATATATAAATATTCAATTCAGAAAATAAAAAATTGGTAATACCTCGATAAAATTAATACAATTAATATTCTTTTTATGTTATATTATTATCGACCTCCTCTTAATAGAAACCAAAACTAATTATTGTCACATTTGATTATGCATTTCAATAATTGAAATATAAAATATTCGTTAACAGATTAAATTTTAAAGAAATGAATGAACCAAAACTAATTGCACTCAAATCCTAAAAATAGAAATAATTACCAACTAAAGCTCTTATTGCATTTCTCTTAATATATCTCCTCCTTAACTTAGTTCCAAAAGCCTCTAAATATCAGTTTATAACTTTCAACTTCTCCTAGCATGACCTTTTTGTGCCTGATATTCATAAATCTGGAAGACCTCATTTTCCTCTCTCTCCTCATGGGTTTTCTACGATCCTTTGTTTTGATATGAAATTCAAATTAAAACTAATTCAATGATATAATAATTAATAATCAACTTTATACCGTTACAATTTTAAAGAAAAGAGATTGACCGGAGAGGACTAAAGGATCTTCTCATATTTCATGTTTCTAAATGCATTCCTCATTTAACCAAGTAGCATATGCAACCACTTTTAGATTTATAAAATAAGTTAAAGATCAAAAAATTGGAGAAAAAAAAATCGGAGCCTTGATAAGTTGATTAAGTGGGTATATATTGAAACTGATGTCCTTTTTGGAAAAAAAATCGATGTTTTATGCCATTCTTGTACTAAAATCTAAAAATGAAAATGACACAACTCCTCTAAAAATAGCACTTAATTAGTGCTTTTATCATACTTTCTCCTAGTAATATATCAAGTTTCTTATTTCAGTCTAAAATTTTACCATATATATTTGACCTTAATATATTTTCAAAATGATCACACCAAAATACAACAATAACAAACAAAAAGAAACATATCCAAAGTAATCTCACAAGTAGGGTCTGATGAGGATAAGAAGTACTTTGTAGGGATAAAGAGACTCTTACCGACAGATCCTCGACCTGAAAAAAAAAGTTATTAATTAGAAATCATTAGTAAGAATAGATTACTCATGAATGAATGATGAGACACACACATATTCACATAAACGTGCATTTTCGCAAAGTAAAAGAGAGTAAAAAAAAAAAGATAATGAGTCTCATATGCTCTTTGCCGTCGTTCTTCTAGGCATAGTTATTTGCATTTAATTCTTCCACAAGCTACTGAGAAAGATGGAAAGAATGTCATATTAATTATAATGAATCATATCAATGTTGATAAATGTAGAAAATGAAGCAGGTTGACAGAATATATTTTTGGCAAGAGAGAGGAGAATACTGCAAACAATAAACTACATGATAAACTACATATTCATATATGCAAACTAAATGACTTGTTAAAAATACTGTAAAGTTACTGAGAATGTAAAAGATGATGTAGTGCAATAAACTACATAATTATCAGTTTAAAACCACAAGGAGAGAGAAGAAGGATGTGCAAGATTGTTTGACTTGACAGTCGGGATTTTTATCACGTTGGTTATTGAAGAAGACCAAATTTTTTGATCTATATGTCTATATTTCTATATTTCTAATTTGATCAGTGCATAAAGGATCATATTTCATGATGAATTCTAGGCTTTCTAATAGAAGATTGAATAGAAATGGGTTAAAGATGGTGATCAGGGAAGATGAAGAATATTTCTATATTTCAAACGCGTAAAGTTTTCAACCAAAACGTTGACATACCTGTTGGTAAAATAATGGCTTCATTTGGATATGCTGAAAAGATGGCACAAATTAACAAATTCAATCAAAATAAAATATTGGATAATACATAACCCACAAAACAAATTGTGATTATACAAAGTAAAAAAATGAAATACAGTAAATATGCAAAGTGAATGATTTATACGTCTTCAGGTATATAATACATATGTTAATCCAACATAAAATAATTAAAAACAAATCAAACAATCAATTTAAACTGCATATATTTATCAATTATACCATACATACGCATACAAAGAGAGAAACAGAGCAAACAAAATTTTGGACTTTTAGGCATAAGCTGACACCTACAAAACTAGAGCACTCATGACATATGAATGGGAAATTTAAGTTGAACCAACAAATATGGAAGAAGCCTAAACGCATAAACATTCATTGTTAAGCTTTAACTTAAATAATTGTTGACCCATTAACGAAAAAGATGTGAGCAAAACTGATGAGAAGATGAAAAGGCATAATCATGAATATGAATTAATTATTAAGTTTAATTAGAGATTAAAATGATTAAGGAGGCAATAGACTTTTAGGCTTTCTAATATAAGCTAAATTAATATAATAGAGGAGAAAAAATTGCAAAAAAAGGAGGAAAAAGATAAATAGGAATGGAGGTCATTGAGAGGTGTCACATCACCTTGCCTAAAACCTTCTTTTATATATATATAGATAGATAGATAGATAGATAGATTTATGATTAACCTCCAGATCTTTCCCTTGTTTCTTTCTTCCATGTTCATCCATCATCATCATCAATTCCATATTTTTCAACACTACATTGTTCACTTCTCACATTGTCTTCTACAAATCCTCATTAAAATCCCCCCGAATTAGAATTACCTGAGAATCCCACTATCTGATCGAAACCACTCTTTTCCAGTTCCGAAACAACCTTCCCAACAATAACTAAAAGTATCCCATCGATTATTTTCTTCTCAAAATCTGAATATACTTACATGAGTTTTTCACGCATTATTCAAACAAATCTTGACAAGAACTCATTCATTATGGCATCATCATTTTTCTCCTTGTTTCTCTCTCTCTCAAAATATCAGAATCTACTTTTTCTTTTTCAATCAAAGTCATTAAAATATTGATTACCTTTTTTTATTGCAATAAAAAATTATTTGATATCAAACAATTATCAATTAGTCTCTTTTCAGATATAGCAAACAAACGCTCAAAAATACAGCAGTACTTCACTGATCTTAATGCAACGATATCTATTTCAGATAAAATTATTAACCAAACACCTTACTTACCAAGTTCTAGCTACGAGTGATTTTACAAAGGGAACTACAATCTTTGGCAAAACATAGAAACTAAACAAATAAGGCAGCCCATTTTTTCCAAAGTGTAGCGGCCACCATTCCTTTAAATCATCTCAACTAAGATAAGTTCGACATCCTAAAGAGCCAATCTAATCATGAGAGGTAAGACTCAACTTATTATGCCATCACTCCGACAGTTCATCAATATACAAGATTTGAGATATGACAAGCAGGGCGGCTCAAGCACATTGGTTGCCTAAGGCCCAAAATCAAACGGAGGCTTTAAGTTTTTAAGATAAAATTAACTTTCTTCTTTAATAAAGTCTATTAAAATTATATAATCAATTTTTTCTAATTTTTTTTTTAATTTATAATATAATCAATGCATTTAATCTTTTTTTGAGACATAGTACTCTAGATATATCAAATGTCTTCTAACAATTATTTCATTTTATATAAAAAGTTTATTTTTTCTACAAATAATATTTTAATATTTTTAAAAAAATATATAATCTATTATTACTAAAAAAAATAAGACGCTTCAAATTTTGGGACCTAAGGCAGTCGCCTATATTTTATAAGGGTAGAGCCGCCCCTGATGACAAGGATAGAGAAGTGATCAAAACAAAGTTAAACAGACCCATCCTCTACCCGCTTGGCTTTGTACTAGTATGTCATTTTGGAGGAGATGGCGTTGTTCTTTGTCGACTTCGTTTGGTTTCTGTGAGAACGAAGAAGAAGAAGAGTGGAGTGAGGTGTGTTTGTACTAGGAGTGTGAAGGAGTTAAAATGGGGTCGCATGGGTGCGTGTAGTTAAAATATTTGAGGAGTAATATAAGTGTAAGGCAGAAAATATAAGTGTATAGATAGGTGTTGTGTGTATAATTATGCTGAAAAGGAATGTGTAAACAACATAAAACACAGTAGTTTGGTCCCTAAATACGTTTTATCCCATTATTTTAAAATATTACATTTTCCCCGGTAGTTTAAAAAAGGAAAGGCGTGTATACTTTGTATTTTCATGTATCCTGGATACATATAACCTCTTCATTAATGGTAAATCTGTTTCTATTATGGCGCTTTAAAAGGAAATAAAATATTTACAATTAATGAGGAGTAAATCATTAATTGTAAATCTATTACTATTAGGGCGCTTTAAAAGGAAATAACAGATTTACAATTAATGATGAGTAAATTTGCAGTATCCTCATCTCCACAAACAACTGGAGAATTCAAATTTCAATTTAAAATTACTTGGATACACATCAAACTAGCAAGTAACTCCATTATACATGATACATGTAATAATAGATCTCAAATATCTAAGGATACACATTTAAACAGCAAACAACAATAGGTATACTTGGATACACTGTTAACACTGTATCCAAGATTATAAGCTTGGATACATTATAACAGTGTTAAGGATACTTCCAATATCTAAGGATACCCATCTAAACAGCAAATAGATATAGGTATACTTGGATACATGTTAATATTGGATACAAGTTTGTAAGTTTGGATACATTGTAACAGTGTTAAGGATACATGTTACCAACATCTCAAATAGCAGGTTGCAGTAGTATTGGGATACATGTTAACATGAATTAATCTTGGATACATGTAACACAAGATTTGCTTACAATGTTATCCCTGGATACGTATTGCTTTGTTTTGATTTGAAACTTTAAATTTACAAAAGTTACACATTTACAACTCAGATAGATATATGTATACTTGGATACATGGAAAATAACACTGGATACATGGTAACAAGTTGGTAACACTGGAAAATAACATCTGGGTTTGAGTCCCTTGTTCTTGATTTCAAATTTTTGTGCAATTCATTCATTTTGACTTGATCGTTTCTAAATTTGGATCTATTTTCAGCAAAGTCTTCTTCTTCAAAGTCTCTAACAGCCGGAACAAAGGTCGGAGAAGGCACTTCATTGTTCCTAGACAGCAATGTGTTCCTAGGACTACTTTCTGCATTCTGATTTTGTGTCCTTTTCCTTAGCAGATACTGTAGTTTCTTGATCCAAGGATTCTTCTTCCCATTCAAAATTAATGGGTAAATCTGAAAAGGGAGTTTTTGGATTTTGCCCAAAAAGGTTTGATTGAATGCTATCCATGGAAGTATGTTGTTAATGGGTGTCTGAAAATCCGAGAATCTTGAAAAAAAAAACCTTAAAAGGTCTCTTCAATGGCGGAATCAAGCCCGGGTGAATCTGTCACCATTCTTGCCATCGTGTACGGTGGTGGCGCCACCACTATTTGGCCTGGACAGCTTCACCACTGTCCGCTTCGATGAATTTTCCCTCCTCTACTGGAGATGACGATGAAAGTTTGTGGAAGCAAAATATCGAGATAAAATCTGTGAAAATTTTGATTAGTGAGAGAGATTTGAGGGAGAAGCTGGAGAGATTTGAGGGAAGGAGTGATTTGGGGCGAAGTAATAGGAGTATGTTGGGATACACGTTTTGGTATGAAAAATACAATCTAGTGAGATATATGTAATTATTTTAAAATAGTGGGATATTATGTAGTTATGGTAAGGATGTTTGATTAATTATGTAATTTATTTATGGATAAATTACATAATTAAAGGAATTGGTCTCGGGTTTGGGAGAAAAATTGGGCTTGGGGGAGTTGCTTTGGGCCAGAAATGGTATGCAAATGGGGAGGTGAAATTAGTTAAGGATTTGGCCACTTTGCTTTGAAAATGTGGTCAGATTTAGTTGAAATAGTAACCACATTGATTAAATTATGGTCAAATCGATAAAAATTAAAATTCCAGGCCGAAATTAAAATGAATTAAATTCTTAATTAATTAAACAAGCTTCTAGATTTAACAATTGAGAATAATTATCTTAATAAAGATATAATTGACCCATTTAAAATCAAATAATTAAATACACAATCATTTCTTGATTTTAACTCAATTTTGAAGGAAAAATAGAGCATTTTTCAATTTTAAATATAATAAATTCATTTAAAATAATTTTTAAAATATTTCTTTAAGTGAAATTTATATACTTCTATATAATTAAATATGAAAGATACATATTTCGCCCGAAATTACCAAGTTAGCCTCAAATTAATTCTGAAAGCCTTAAAATCTTATAATTATTTCAAAATTAGTTAAAATAATAGAAGCTCAAAATTAAGCAGGAATGTGAAAAGTAAAAAGGTGTCAACAACTGCCCCTCCCTTTAGATAGGGTGAGTGCAAGGAACCCTAGGCAAGAGAATTTGACGTTTCCAATTTTGTCCGATCATAAATTCATTCTCGAAAGCGGTTGATTTTAGCACGAATTTCATGGAATTATGGATGGACCTCGGTATTGGGTTTCCTACATATCTCAGTTTGCATGAGCATTCAGGCCACTTGTAATTCAAGATGCTTGACTTTACGCACGATTTTCAAAGAATTCAAAGTTATCCTGATATTGAATTATGGAGAGACCGAAAAGCTAGGGAGTAAGAGGCTTATGAGGGTTTTAAGAATGCAGCCGAGTTTTCAATAAAGAGTCCACCTACATATCCCAAAACTTAGAGAATCAGGCTGTTTGTAGTTTGACTCAGTCGGTGGAAAAGATAATCTTTATGCTAAGATAACCTTTGACTTAAGATGAGCGACAAATAATCGAGTTATGAAAAAAAGGCTTGCAACCTCTCAACCATGAATGTGGAGCTCTTCACATCCATAGATAAGAATTTATCCGGACCTATTATCCAAAGCTTTAGGTGTTTGTCACCCGAATTTGAAGAAAAGGGATATTGCTTCCAGTGTGAACTCAAGAATACGCTGGATGCGAAACTAAGACCCAATAAGAAAATACTTGCATGCCTTCTGATAGGGGTGTGATTTGATGGTGGTGAAATTCATCTTTCAGCTCGCATCCAAAGAGTTTGATATTTATTTCCAGACTATGTCACAGTTTGTTGCTAAGAAAAAGTTTCATGTTGTGAAAAACAAAAAGAGTTCTAAAAAGGGGGTCATTACAAGCCTGCATAACCATGAATACAACAACAAGGCATTCTATAAACATTATACTCATGGAGAGTACATATCGTCTCATAGATAGCATGTATCATAGAGGGTTCTTTAGGGTTAGGGGACTTGGACCCTTCTTTGAACTTGTTACAAGGGAAGTACCTATTATTTCGAGCATTCGTCTTACAAAGATTATAAGAGTTATCATTCTTGGAGTCTTAGAACATTAGCCTCCTTTGGGATAGTTAGCGGTTCCTTATTTGAAGACATAACATTAATATGGATGGGACTAAAGTCATGGGGTGACGCACCTCTTGTGAAGATACTATGTAGGGAAAATACATAGGCATTTAGATGCTCTTGGTCTGGGAGTCCTGAATACATACGTTTCATTCTTGTAAATGATACATGATGTTTGAAACATATTTTAGAAAGCTCATAAGATTCTAAGGTGAAAACGTATCAATATTCAAGCCTATAGGACACCTTGGGCAAATCTACCATACTTCTCATAAAAAGCACATGAGTTCTATCATAAAAAGATAATCACAGGGATTCTAAAGGATTAGAGAACATGACACATTGTTAGTGTAGCATCTCATATAGAGGAACACATATTGATTTAATAAGAACAACACATCATATAGGAGAGACATCATCATAGAGAACATGTAGGAATCTAAGCTTGAGGGGTTTAGCCTTATATACCTTTATTCCCGACCTTAAGCATATAAAAAATGACCAACTACTCCATTACGACCTTAATCTACAAGAATAACGATAATAGAATACTAGAATTAGCAAAAAGATTCATGACTATGGCACTTAGGCAATTTAATCAAATACAAGGTGAGCTCGAACTCAATAACCCTTCATCGATGGTATAACTACAGCCACCCTCTTCCTTCTTGTTAACAACAACATAAAAACTCTCCTCTAAAGTTACCTATAACCTTTTGAACAATAACACCACAGAAACACCTCAAAACAAATCTCAATCTTCTCATAAATCTAACAACAATTCAAGCTCATGGCTTCTGATCACCATCCCAGGAGACCCATCTCAAAAAATGAAATATAAAACATTCAAGAATAAATCATGCATGAACTTAGAAGAAGTGTTTTACCTTGTAGAAAAAATACCAACAATCATCACTTGAGCCCTAGGTGAAGAAACTCTTCAATCTCTAGAATTTGGAGAGGAAATAATTGATGTTAAAATCACATATAATCATTGAAGGAATGAGTAAAAATCATTAGGAGGAACTAACCTTGATAGTGGGGACTTATAAGAGAGGAGAAGAGTGTAAAATAGCTTTGGATAATCTAAAAATTTAATATGGAAGGAGAGATAAATGAATTAGAATATTTATAGACATCCTAGAGTGCTACCAAGGAGTGGGGACTGCACAACAGGAGTGGTGGCCTCACTTTGGTCACACAAATGGACAGTAAGCAGCTTAGAATTTTGACCATTGTGCTACCAGGAAGTGCGGACTGCACGATAGGAGTGTTGGCCGCACTCTGGTCGCAAAATTTTCCAAAATACTTTCCCAGCAGACTGCTCTGCACCTCTTCAGTAAAAAGATCATAACTCTTTGCTCTAAACTCGAATGACAAATGGTTTGATGCATTGGAAAGAGGACTAATAGAGCTATAATTTCATAGGTTTAACACCCTCTAATTCCTTGTAATTAGTAGATATACTAGTTTCAAGTCAGATCATATACGAGATCATTATCGTAGTGCAACCTTTAACTTGAACTTTTGTTCTAAGGTTCCCCTTGACCTATAAGCTTATTTAAATACTTCAAGTACCTTCATATAATGGTTACTTGATATATTTATCTACTTACAACCTTATACTCTCGAGGTTGAATAAAATTCATCATTGTTAACTAGTCGTACTTTGGCATGGAGATACGGAAGCGTTACAATGTTACTAGAGTTATAAGATATCAAACTTATTTTCGTTCTTAATTAATAGGTTTATTGCAAACATTATTAGACTCAGAAGAATGAGTTAGAATTTGATAAAAGAAGACTTACATGAACTTGATACGCTAACCCGCATTTGATAAATTCATATTAAGGATAAATTCATATTAAGAATAATAAGATTTACTTGGCATATTTGACCGTTCTTATTTTAATAACTGATATAGTTGTAAAAGCATTATATGTAGATAAATCATTCATGACACTCGAAAGAGGCTGAGTGATAGTGCAGGAGACTGAATAAATGTATATAACCCAAAGTAGTTGTAGTAGAATAATAACTGATGAACAAAGTAATCTATTATGAGGATACAATCTTAGTGTTTTAATCTTATAAATTCCACAATCCTGTTTACATACTGCTAAGTTACTTTCTGCATTTTAGTTTAGTTTCAATCTCTCAACAACCTTAAGGAATAGAATTTAGCCATAAATCTGGTAGTCATATCGATAGTAAAATCTCTGAAGGTTCTCCCATATTCCCTATAGATTCGATCACAACCTAGTTGGGTTACTATTATTACATAAGATCGTGTTACATTATCTGAAGGTGTATCTTGAGCATATTAAATTTAGCGTGTTATCGAGAAATACAATGAAAACTTTCTACTATCGGTGTCTACTTGATTATGTCATTCTTTTCCATTACTTTTTTTTACTTGTTTTGGTTGTGAAACAGGTTGATCATGGCTCAAATAATAGCACAGCAAGTAGAAGCTGCACAGGTCATTGTGGAGGCAATATGCAATATCGCTCAAGAAATCTTGCAACAAATCAAGCAAGATAAGGAAGAAGAGGTTGACATATTTGTTGACCTACACGGGAAAATTGAGTATGTGAATGACATAGTGCCCCCCAGGTTGAATGCTGCATCTTTTAAGGTGAATGTAAAAATATATAATATGCTTAAGGTGGAGGGGCTATTCTCAAACTCCACAGATGATGACCTTCATCAGTACTCAAAGAACTTTATTAGGGTATGTGTTATGCATAAGCAAGCTAATGTCCCTGATGATGTCATCAGGCTGAGGGTATTTAAATACTCCCTCACTGGAAAAGCTAGAACATGGATCCCTAGCTTACTACTAAACTCCATCACTACATTGACGAAGTTGGTCACTGCATTCTTAAAGAAGTGGTTCCCCCCAAGCAAGAAGGCTGAGATGAGATATACAATCTTTTACTTCAAATAGGTACCTGAAAAACAACTATATGAAGTATGGGAACGATTTAAGCAGTATATTCAGAGATCACCTAGTCACAAATTTCTAGAGAACATTCTTTTAAAAAAATATTATATGGATCTTGACGCATTGAACCAATCCATAACATTTATCTTCTTTGGAAGCAAGACAATATTAGTATGAGTAATGGCTTTAGGAAGTATATGACTCCTAAAAAAGTCATTCACCAAATTAAAAACATATGTTCCCACAATCTCCCAGCAGTGCTGATCAAATATGCTTGAAAGTACATCTGGTCCACCGGCACTTATCCCCTTAAGGTTAAAAACAACTTTAGTAACCTCTGCAAATGTTAGTGGAGCACATAGAACTGTTGTTACCGTCTTTAGAATGTGGTCAAGCAGGCTAAAATCATTCCCCTCAGTCTCATGCCTGAATTGATTTTGATAGAACTGTATTGCCTCTTTTGCAAGTTGAACTTTGTCTTCAGTCCAGTCACCATTAGAAGTTTTTATCATGTTAATTGCAACCTCTTCCTCCTGCCTTTCACTAGGTTGTGAAAAAAATTAGTGTTTTTATCCTCTCTTCAAACCATGTAGTACCTACTTTCTGCCTCCATAATTCATCTTTAAAATGCAAGTACTTTTTCATCTCTTTTTGAACTTGTTGTAGGACCATTCTATTCAATTGAGTAGGCTCTTATTCAAATAATTGATCCTTAATCTTAACAATATCTTCTCTGATGATGAGTTGTTTGAAAATATCACCATAGGTCTCTTTGCTCCATGTGGTTAGGACCTTTTTAATATGTTTGATTTCATGTTTAAAGATCCAAAATGAATTTTTATATTGCTTCACCACTTCTAAAAATATTCATGTTCTACCCAGAAATGCGAAAAACCTAAAAGGTTTAATCATGTTTTAATCTTGTTCTCCAAAAGCGATAAAGATGGGTGCATGATCAGAGCCTATTATGGACATGTGTTCCACTTCAATCGTGTAGCACAGAGTTGACCAAAATATTATCCAATCTCTTGAAAATGCAGTCTAGACATGCCTTTCATTCCACCATGTGAATGGGCTACCTATAAAGTTAACCTCTTCTAACTCACATGAGTTAATACAATATGCTGAATCTTCATATTCTTGCAATGACACATGGACTCCACCAATCTTCTCTTCTTCATTAAAAATGACATTGAAGTCCCCTCCTACCAGCCAAGGTAATGAATTTAAACTTAAAATTTGATATATGCTATCCCATAGTGCTAATCTCTCCCCGTCATCACATTTAGCATATACCAAAGTAGTAATCATAAACTTCTGTTGCACTTGTACGTATAGTCTTACTGTGATATGTTGTTTTGTATCACTGAGTACCTCCACTTCAGTATTCCCATCTATAAGGAGCCATATTTTTCCATTATTGTTGGCTTTAGCTATGTTCATCTTCAATCTCCTTCTATAACTTTGGATATATCTTGCATGCTGAAAAGGCTCCATAAGAGCTACTCCCCTTATCTCAATTTATATGACACACTTTTATTTTTAGTATGTTCCAAAAAAAAGACATACTTTTATATTTAGTAACAATTTAATTTTAAAATATCTATTTTACCCTTAATGAGATGATTTATAGCCACACAAATATATATGACTTATTTTAGACCATAAATTTCAAAAGTCTTTATTTCTTTTTTAAACTTCGTACCAAGCTAAACTACATCATATAAAATGGAACAATGGAACAGAGAGAGCATTAGAAAGAACTTGTGGTGCCTGTTTAACATTTGTAATCTGTGAAAATCTTGTTGTATGTTCACAAATCTTATGTTCCATATTATGATTTTCATCACCATTTGGAATTGTTGGTGGTGGCATAGGCTTAAATCATGTCACCTTGATGTAGATACAATAGCCTTCTCTGTAGTCCCTTACTTAGAACAATATGCTCTTGGACATGAAGCAAAATCACCTCTCTACTTTAAGACTTCTAACATGGTCGATTCTCGATAGAGCACGGTAACCCAGTTTAGTGACTGGGGAGAAGTTGAGTGAAATAAGCAGCTACATTTTTTGGAATAGGAATGCCCGATGTTCTTTCTCTTCTTTAGTCTTCTTAAGATGAAACATTAGCTGGAATTTCGTACTTTAAGTTCAGTGACCTGACACAGTATAATTATTAATAGAACCCAAAAAAGGCTCAAGGCAATCTCTTCCAATATTTTCTTACTTCTCTCCCTTTGAATAACAAAGTTGCCTATGTTTCGTAATGCCAAGAGTTCTATCATTCCTCTTTGTCAACTCGAAGTCTAAGGCAAGGAACTTTCAATTTCATCATCCCTGTTTGGTACAATCCTAGTGAGTTGTGGTACTTCTCTAGTGCCCTGCTTTTTGCCCTTTCTATTATCCTTTTTCACTATCTTAGGGAATAGGTCTTCTTGCTTTGCCATTAGCTCTCAGTTTTGTGGGTTGTCCTCTTCATCAATCCCTTTCTCCCTTTTTATTTGCTTGCTTGAAGATTATTTTATGGTATCTATGTTGTGGGACACTATGTCATGTAGCGCCTTATTGGGTGTCCCCTACTTCAACTCCACTAACTGATTTTAGCTCATCTGTATTGCCAAGGCAAGGCTTTGATTCTGGCCTTCTACAATCTCTTTATTTATGTCTTGTGATTCAGAGGAGGGATAAGTAACAATCATTATCTGATGTGTAAACTGTGTTTCAGGCTCCTTAGTAGTCTCTGCAGTGTTGTGCAGATCTATGTTTTCTGAATTGCAGTCTTCTTCTTCCTTTCATTCAATAGGTTCTATAGTTAGTAGATAAGTAGCCATTACTATAGCAGTACTCTAATATGTAGTATCTTCAATTGTGTTTTCCTGTTGATTATGACTATCATTCTGCTCCTCTACAGTCTTTGGTTGATTATCCTTATCTCCTCTCTTAGGAATTTCCCAATCTTCCAAATTTCCTTCATCTTCTTCATCCACTCTATCTCCCCAATGTGTAGACTTCTCTTCTTGGTGACAGTATTATATCAATACTCTTTATCTTCTTCATGTCCCTTCTCTAATTGTTCCTTACTTTCAAAGATTAGGTTAGTTTTTTCCTCCATCTTGAATATAAAATCGTATATCAAGGGTCTCATTTGATATGGAAACTCATCACTGGCGTTGGTATAATACACACTCCGTGCTATTATATTGATAAAATCTTTCCGTAAATCAAATTTTATTAGAATGTGCTTTTTATGCAGAAAATTAATTTGGCACTCTCCTAATTTAATACCACATTGTTTTGGTGTTTGTTTTCGTAATTCTTCCAGTTCTGACCATTCATAACAGAATTTGCCTATAACAGCGTATTGCAAATTTTTTATGGTATTTGTTTGACAAATCTCTGATTCTGTCCATTTAACAATAGGGATATTATCGATGTACAATAATTTTTTGATGGGATTGGATCCACACCAATTTATGTTGTCTGTTTTGGTGTATTTAACATGGTAAATTTTATCAAAGAAACATAGTTAACTTGTGATGCAGGTTGATCTTGAGGGATGCTTGGTTTTTTTTGTATAGGCAGCAGGGTTAAGGGATGGGAAGTGTGAGGTGGATGCGATGGTGGGTGTTAGGGTTGGTTGGCCATCGGTCACTGCCATGCGAAGTTAAATTTAGGATTAGGTATTTAGGAGAGAGAAAAGAGCGTTTCCACTACTGCTACTTTTTTTATTAAAAAAAAACTTGTTTCCTCTTATCCCCCCCCCCCCCCCCCCCCCCCCTCCCAAAAAAAATGCTTAGTTTTAAAAAATAAGTTGTTTGAGCAAATTCATCGGAGTAAATAAGTGTTTCTACAGAGTAACTTAACTCGTTTTTAGAAACTAAAAAAAAGTTTTACCCTAAAAGTTTTTTTAAATACACTTTAGAAAAGTTTGGCCAATACTAATTATTTCTCAAAAGTATTTTGTAAATTTATTAACCAAACACAAACTATTTCTTCAAAAATACTTTTTGAAAATAAACTTATTCTAGTAACTTGGCCAAACATGTTGTTAATTTAAATTTTTTGGCTCCGCATCTGATTTTATCTTTGTTTTAAAAGGCAATTTTGAAACTCGCCTCGAAGCGGGGCACTGGCAAAACGCCTCGGGGCGCACGTGTGGGGCTTAGGATTACGCCCTAAGCGTCCGAATGTACGCCCTATACACGCCTAACGTCCAACGCTCGGTGCTCGCCTAACAGTTCTTACACAAATCATGTGTCAAATTCCTTAGTCAACACCATTGATCCTCATAATTCTTTAATAAATGAATGATGCTTAATAAGTTTTTTCATCTATAGAAATAAAAAGAAATTGAGAGTAACTCAAATAACAAGTCGTATTTATTGCTTATTTACTACTCCATCCATTCCTAAATAAGTGATCATTTTAGATTGAGCACACCCCTTTTGAAATTGCTCACCCCTAGAAAATAAAAGGTGTTTTTTTACTATCTTACCCCTAATTAAATTTTACTATATATTTAATGTAATCTTTTTTAATTAATGGTTTTTGGTTATGTAAACAAGGCCAAATTTGAAAGAATATGATCAATATTTTTGAAAGCCTAAATGACCACTTATTTAGGAACAAAATAAAAAGGCAAAAAGATCACTTATTTAAGAACGGAATGAGTATTTAAGAATGTCGTAAAAGTGAATATCACTTAACATTTTTTTAAAAAATACATAGCCAAATTTTACATCTTCCCTTGTCATTAATCTTCATGTTTTTGTTCTATGTCTCAAAATTATCATATTTTTTATTTTCTTTTTTGAAAATATTTTATTTATATTCACGAAGGAGTGATGTTTTAATTACTTCATAATACTAATAGTTTATTGATTATTTCTTTTAGAGAGGTAAATTGTATAGTATGCTAGTTATATATTTTAAGAAACTGTGTTTATTATTTGAATGTTAAGATGTTAAAGTTAATTTGCATCTCATAATAACTTTTGATTTCTTTGTACTTGTAAAATGATATTAGAAGTTTTGTTTTGTATGAGTTTCTTTAATCATGTTTTTAAATTTTTAAAATTATTAATATACTTTTTTATAATCACCTCGTGCTCAGTAAAATACTTCATCTCACGTCCCCATTTTTTAAAACACTAGATGTGACTATGTTTACTCCTCGCCTCGTGCTTAGTAAAATATCTCGCCTTATACCCTTGCCGTTGAAAACATTGGATTTGATTATATTTACGCCTCGCCTCGTGCTCAGTAAAAGACTCTCGCTCGACCTCCCCCTTTTAAAACACTATGAGATTTGACTGTGTTTTTAAAACCTCACCCCCACATCTAAAACCCCAAAGAGTCCCACCGCAGTATCACAACTGACCAAAAACCAATTTCTGGGTTTTGTTGATCTTCCATTAAACTAGGGTTGAAAAATGGGAAGGATATTTGTGGTGGATCTTGAAGGCAGGACATACAAGTGCAAGTTTTGCAAAACCCACCTTGCCCTTGCTGATGACCTTGTTTCTAGGGTAACCATTTCTTCAATTTCCCTTTCTTCCTAAGTTTTATAAATAAAAATTTCACTTTTTTCAAGATTCTTATAGAGATTTTCATTGGTTTTGGCCTTTTGGGCCTTGTTGTTTCTTGGAGTAATTAGCTTATTAGATGGTGTTTGTGCCTTAACTAAGCAGAAAACAGGGCTATTCAACTAGGAAGAAAAGAAATAGTCTTGCATGATCATTTGCTGCTTATAATTTGTGCTAGTTTTTCGCGCACGTTATGTCGAGTTATGTAGTACTCCCTCCGTTCCATTTTATGTGGCACCATTTGACTTGACACGATGTTTAAGAAAAAAAATGAAACTTTTGAAACTTGTAGTCCAAAATAATCCTTGAATATTTGTGTGGTTGTGAATTATTTCATTAAGGGTAAAAAGAGAATTTCAAAGTTAAATTTTTTCCAATTATAGTAAGACATTCTTTTTGGGACAGACTAAAAAGGAAATTGTGCCACATAAAATGGGACGGAGAGAGTATATAATATTAATAATTTTAGAATAATATACGGAGGAATGTGCAGAGTGTGGTTATGCTTTTTGCTCTGTTTGTTTCTTTCTGGGATGTGAAGAAAATGATTCAACTTGATAATTGGAAGACTGAGTATGGTATTCATGTAGGGATGTATATGGGGCGGGGCGGGGCAGAGCAAGCCTTGACTGCTAAAATTTTAACCTGCCCTGCCTCGTTTAGCATTTTTTCGAAAAATTACCCCGCCTTTCCCCGCTTTTGATTTTTTTCCCCGGTTTTGTCTCTTTTTCATTTGGAAGTATGCTTTTTAATTATTTTTTTAACCTTTTCAACTTCTTACTGAAACATTTAAAATTGGCATGTGATTAAAGTTGTCTATGTAACATCTGATTTTGTCAATGCTGTTTAATGTAAAAAATTTAATGAAAAGTGCAATAAGGAAATAGTCTTTGCCACTTTTATATATAGTCTCCTAATAGATATATTACACTAATGCTTCCCAGTTAATTAAGAGTTACAAAGCAATTTGAATTGCTAAATGAACTTGAGTTAGCTTCTAAAAATAGATATGGACAAAGTTAAATCATCAAGAAATTCAATACATCACGTAGAATTCATGTTGAATTACTTAATGAACTTAACTTCAAAAAACGTTGATATGATAATACTGCTACTTCAGCAAGATATTTGGACTAAAAATAAGACAGAAACTGAAAATTTTATATTTATAATAAATAGTGGCAGCTAAATTGGCATCAAACAGTTGCAAAAAGTTTATATAAGACAAAGTTTAAACTGCTACTTGCAGTAGAAATGTTGGATTCAAAGTTGGATTAGGAAATAAAAGAATAAATATAAGTGGGTCACCTCTATTTTACCCTACCCAGCTATTAATGTTGACCTCGCCCTGTCCTGCCCCATAAAAACTTTCAAAAATTACATTTTGCCCCACCCTGCCATGCCCTGTCCTATTTAAATCTTCCCCGCCCGGCCCCATTAAGAGTTTCCCCTGCCCCGCCGTATGCTGTTGTTGTTGTTGTTGTATATGGAAGAACAAAGTACATTTTTGCTGTACTCAAGCCCAGGGTCCTCCAAAATTAGCCTCTCTACCTCATGGAGGTAGAGGTAAGGTTTGCGTATATTCTACCCTCCCCAGACCCCACTTGTGGGATTTCATCGGGTATGTTGTTGTTGTTGTTTGTGTGGATGATCTTTGCGGAACTAATATTGTAAACGAATTAAGATTTCCCACCTTAGTTAATTTCTATTTTTGAATATAAATATTGATTATCCTTCTCTCAAATATAACTGTCTATCCCTAAAATCAATTAAACTTAGCTTTTCTCTTGAATAGCTATAAATGTTCACATGCCATTTTCATGCTATTGTTTATTGACATATAGCTTCACAATAACATCCCTAGTCAATGTTTATAAACTGAAGACCACCGCATAAAGAAGTGCAAAGTTTAATTACCAAATGCTCACGGACCAGGCTTGGAGAGTGATTCGGCATTGTAACAAATCTTTGTCCGTATGGATTTGATCCAATGGTTTCAATTACCAAAACATACGCATATTTCTTTATTTGTGGTATATGCACTGGAAATTTTCTGCCATGATTGCTTATTCATAGCATTGCTCTTTTGGCTTGCTTGGTTTGTGGTTTTTTAACAGTTGGTTCTATGGTCAGGGATTTCATTGCCGCAGAGGAAAAGCATACCTGTTCAATAAAGTGTGAGTGCCTTTTAATTTTCTCAACTGCAATTGGTCATAACCAGTTTTGTTTTACGACTTAATCTGGTTGTTTCACACTTGAATTGACTTTGTTGATAATCATGCATCCATTTGAGACTGATATCTGTTGCATTCTTTATGTAGCCTATCTGGCTAATTATGGTATCGGGAAGAGGATTGGGATTTATTAGGTTTAGTACATTAGAGAATTTCAGTTGGAAAAGATCAGTCGATCGTTGCTTGGGGACTCTTAATTCTACATGTACCTAAATCATTATTTGCTATGGAGTAGTTGCTAACTATACCGTCCATCCCAATTTATGTGATCCACTTTCCTTTCTAGTCAGCCCCAAAAAGAATGACATCTTTCCATATTTAGTAAGAATTTAACTTCAAACTTCCCGTTTTACCCATAGTGAAATTATTTATAGCCGCAGAAATTTCTATGGCTTATTTTAGACCGCAGGTTTCAAAGGTCTTGCTCTTTTTCTTAAACTCCGTGCCAAGTCAACCACCTTCACATAAATTGGGACGAATGGAATATTAGAAATCCCGAATAAGGGTGATGTCAATAACAATATAACCTCCTTTCAAGCAGTTCACAGCTTCATGCCTGTTCTTCTTTTCTAAGAAAGGCACATTTCGGCAATTTTGCAAAGATTTCTAATTTTGAAAGGCACATTTCAGCAATTTCGCAAAGATTTCTAATTTCGATTGCACAGAAAGAACATTGCCGGTCTTTAATCCAAATTACATAAAACACTACAAGCTAAATTGCCGAATCCTGTCAACTTCTAATTAGGCATCTACAGCATGACAAAAATCACCGTTTAAAAGAAAATCGATTCTAAATTTAAAAATATAGTTTATTGATGAGAAATTTATCTTAGCATATCTTACCATTTCAAAGAGAGGATTCTTTTTTAATCTTAGAATACCACAAAGTACAAGGTGAAAGTTTCTTATAATTTTCCCACAGACGGAGTACCACTTATAGTCAACAGTTCCACTTCTTGTTATGGAAATGTGAGATATTTTTGCATCCTAATTAGGGTGGCAAGCTTCACATAAAATGCTTGCCCCTGTAATTTAGGAGAAAGCAAAGAAGACTTCATTCCAAAAGAAAAAAGAGAGAGAGAGATACCAAATAAGAAACATTATCCAACTGATATATGTTCCTCCTTAAACAGCCGTATAAACTATGTTTCTGGCTATCTTGGAAAAGGATTCCAGTTAAATGAAGTACCTGAGTCATACATCAACAAAAAGCAATACAAACCATATAAAATAAATTAAGAAGTCAATTAATTGGGCGAGGAAACTGTTATTGTAGCTTAATACATGGTTGAGTCCATGTAGGACTGTGCTTTATGTAATCTACTTAGACTAGGAAGATATTTGCTACTACCTCCGTCCCAATTTTTGTGATCTTTCCTTTTTTGTCAGTTCAAAAAAGAATGATACCTTTCTATATTTAGTAACAAATTGACTTTAAATTTCCTGTTTTACCCTTCCTTCCATTCTTAAACTTCGTGCTCAGTCAAACCCCTTCACATAAATTGGGGCAGAGGGAGTATTAATTTTCTTATCGGAAAAAGATATTTTCTATACTAACTTCTACGTTTCTGTCGTTTTTTCTCTGTATGATATGCTTAATAATTGTCAATGTTAATGTAATTGATCTTATCCTTCCTCTGTTGTGTCAAATTCTCAAAATTTACCATGTCGACATGTCCGTGACTAATCATATTGCATTTCACATCCATCTTCAGCTTTATAAATTGCCATGGATGGAGGAACTCACACTATAAATTTACCATGCCGACGTGTCCGCGACTAATCATATTGCATTTCACATCCATCTTTATGCTTTCTAAATTGTAATGGATGTAGGAACTCACTTTGTATGAGCTGTAATATAACTTTTAATCACTAGACAAATGTTACATGTAGAAGAAATAATTTCCTTTCTAGCGACAACGACTATGCAGTGAATCCAAAGAGTTCCGAATTTTCAATACTGCATCCCATATATTGATTTTACGTTACTAAACAATTAAGTGCTAGTAGCAGCATCCGACCTGTTTTCTTGGAGATGAATAAAATGCTGAGTTGGTAACAAATAAAAAAAGTAATCCACTGAGGCAAGATCATATTCAATATATAGCAAGCTGGATTGAAGTCTACTAAAATTGGCACAATTGCTATGTGTTTCTCACTTTAAATGAGGTAACCAGAAACTGAGGTTTTTAGGTGGTAGAAATTGATAAGACCACTCTGCAGTGATTTCCCAAGGTGTTCCTATCTCGCTTTGAACTTATTTCTGAAAAGTCATCTGTAGTTACTCAATAAAGATATCTTTTACTTTACATCACAGTAGGAAGTGATGTATTTAGAGGAAAACATCATCCAGATAATAATATTCTTCATCTGGCCTTCTTCACAGTGCAATAGATGATATATTTACTAGCACCATTTTCTCTTTGCCTTCCCAACACTTTGCAATTGTGCTCCATTCGTAATATATGCAGCGGTCTGACTGGTCCGCCTGATTTTGTGATTCAGGGTGAACGTAACTATTGGACCTCATGAGGAGAGGGTGATGCTTTCTGGGATGCACACGGTAGCAGATATATTTTGTTGCTGTTGTGGGCAAATAGTTGGCTGGAAATATGTAATTCCCTTTTGTTCTCTCTCTCTCTTTCTCGTGCATGTAGACGTAGACACCAAACAAGCGCACATGTGAATATGCACGCACACACAAAAAGAGGAGGAAAATAGTTACTCCTCTCGCCATATAAATGTGTTACCAATTGCACATGCAAGATTTACCTACACCGGAGATTTTGTTAACAACTAGCACTCAGCGTTTCTATCATGCAGGAGGCTGCACACGAGGAAAGCCAGAAGTATAAAGAAGGGAAATTTGTTCTTGAAAGGTGCCGTTTTTTTTCTTGTTGATTTCACATTCGTCATTTGTACTTGAAAATGTATGTCTGTTTTGAATCTCTTCGATATAACATTACATGCTTTCTGGTTGTTTGTTAACAGAGATAGGATCGTTGACGGAGTTGACACTGAATTCTACATCAATACTCGTCCAAGTATCAGTGATGCCGAGGATGCATAGGCTTTGTTATGTTGTGTATCTAAACATATGTCGTTTGTATCTTGTAGGTCTAGTTTGTAGATATAGGGAAGAAGCTGTTTGTATCAAAATGGTGTATGTTGTGTCTTGTAGCCTGTAGGTCTAGTTTGCAAATATAAAAAGAAGTTTATGCATAAGTTTTTGGTCTATAATACATGATTCCTTCTGTGTAAGGAGTTTTTCATCGTGTACGAAAAAATAGAACTTAAGAGCTAGTATGGTTATAAGCGAGTCCCGAGCCTAGAGGGCCTTTTTTTTTGGAGGAAATCACCCAAAAGGGCATGTGAAAAATGGGACAAAAAGGGGTTGTTCGTGAATTACTTTGCTGCAAACGTTTAGACGAGTTGTCTAAACATTTGCAGTACTCAAAGTAATTCACGAACAACCCCTTTTGGTTTGTCCCATTTTTAACATGTCCTTTTAGTTGGTTTCCTTGGGAATAATGCCCTTAGGCTTCGGACTCGATTATAAGCTACCAAACTAAAAATAGTCGGTGAATATATAAAATATCTATAATTCATATATATTTGTGTATAATTTATATATGCTGGCTAAGAAAAGTAAATTCAGTCAGCTATTTGCGTAAAAATTCTTAATTTCGATGTGTTTGAGAAACAACTAACAGTGCGAAAATATGCCTTTAAGAAATGCTTCAAATATACAATTGGAAAGCTAGTACTACAAGTCAGTGCAAGAATAAATTTAACTCTTCTCTTTTTATTGTGTCTTCAAAATCTCATCTTTTTTTTTTAGGAATAATCTCTCTTTGTTTTGAAGGGGAGCCTTGGAGTAACTAGTAAAGTTTCTGTCATGTGATCAGGAGGTCACGGGTTCAAGCCTTGGAAATAGCAAGGTAAGACTGCGTACAATAAACCCTTGTGGTCGGACTCTTCCTTGAACCTTGCACGTAGGGGGAGCTTTGGTGCACCGGGCTGTCTTTTTTTTTGTTTTTTTAGGAATAAAATAAACAAGATAAAACTGACCAAACAATGAAAACCCAAAAGCTATTTGGATTCTATTCATTTCTCGAATATTAGATAGAATGGTCTAAAAACTACAAGATCAAAGAAAGCATAAGATGCCTTTCGAATAGACATTACACGAGGAGCACACAACACAATTTTCGGAAAAGAAAAGGTCTAAATTGTTCCTATGCTATTTAAAATTGTTCAATTTTGTCTTTTATTAAATATTTTCTTCATTGCACCCGAGGCCGAGGGTGTGGCCTAATGGTTAATGAACTGGGTAAAATCCATGAGTTCTTAGGTTCAAATCTCAACGGAGACCAAAAAATACTAGATGATTCTTCTCATCTATTCTAAGAAATATTGTAAATAGCAATTTTTTTATAGATCAAAATATTTGAAACAATTGTGACTGTCAGATAGTAAAATTGTGGTATAACATAGAATTTTTCTTCTCTAATTAAGGTATTGTGCTGGTCTATCATAAGTATTGGTATTATATACTCAACTGTACATTATTTATGTAAGTCTTCTTTTTGAGGTTGTTCTTTCTCAGTGTCCTTGATTTCATACAAATATTCATTACTTATTTGGGGAAGTTGAAGCTATTGCTACGTTTGCTGATGCATTCGAGTCTCAAGCTGAAATAATGGATCTTTTGACCCAACACAACCCATTCCTGCTTTGCACTCTTTAAAGTTTTTAAAATATTATCTTTGACCCACCCTGTTCTGTGCCACCCAGTTAATTTTTTCTCTTAACTCTCGTTTGACCATAAAAATAAAAAACGTATTCACTTTATTTGAAATTCACTTTAAAATTGAAAATAGAGTTAGAGTTGTGTTTGGCCATAGTATTTTCAAAAATATCTAGACTATTGAGTTGGTGTAGTATTTAAAAATAAAGTGAGAGGAAAAATTGAATCCAAAAATAGTGAATACACTTCAAGAGGTGTTTTTCAAACAACAAAAAATTATAAAAACATATCCCGGAATATGTTTTTGATTTTCATGGCCATACAAATATTCTGAAATAAAGTAAAAACTTATTTTTAAATATTGTGAATAATATTTATGGCCAAACGCCTACTAAGTTATCCTATGATGGAGCTCAATTAAACGTCAAAGGGCCAAAATGAATTCTCTAAGGATATGTAAGATTGATCAAATCTTTAATGGAGGATAAAACTATTTGGGGTTGTTTGGTGGCTAGTTAAAAACTTAAAGTTAAAGTAGGTATTAATAATATATAGATTAATTATATCAAATTTAATTATTTATGTATTATTAATCTTTACTTTAAGTTGTTTAGATTTTGTGCTTCCCGTAAAATAATACTCCTTTTGTTTTATGTGATATTTTCTATTTTTTTAAAATTCAAATTATCTAAATTTTGATCAATAGTTTAAAATATATTTTTCATCATATTGCAATGTGAAGAATTACAATTTATAGTACTCTTAGTTTTATAATTTTAAAATGCTAAATTGATTTAATTCAATTTTGATCAATACATGTCAATTCAGATTATAGAAGAGGAAATCTCGTAAATATCAATGTTTTGAGCCTTAATTACGAATCATAGCATAATTTGGCTAATTATCAAATATAGCAATAGTTTAATTAATTAATTCTCTTTGTATAAGTATATAAATTTGCTCTGTATTTATTGTATTTATTTACTTTGATACAAAATAACTTGATACACTGATACAAAGTGAATCAACACAGCTCCAAGCCAACAGATATAATGCAAAGCAAATAAAATTCAAATTCTCGCTATATATTGTATCTTTTTAAACTCTTGCTATTTCTAATAAATACAAAAAAAATATTTGCTCGATCAAATAATAATTTTCTCATAAAATAATACTCCCTTCGTCCCAATTTATATGAGTTATTTGACACGAAATTTAAGAAAGAAAGGAAGACTTTTGAAATGTGTGATCTAAAATAAGTCATAGATGTTTGTGTGGCCGTAAATCATTTCATTAAGGGTAAAATAGACATTTTAAAGTTAAATTATTACTAAATATAGAAATGTGTCATTCTTTTTGAGACTTAATAAAAAGAAAAGTGAGTCATATAAACTGGGACAGAGGGAGTAATCGAATACCCCTACGTTTGGCATCCTAAATCTTATATTCTCTCCGTTTTAAATTGTTTGACATGTTTTGAATTGAAATAAAATTTAAGAAAATAAAAAAGATTTTTAAATTTTATAGTCTTAAATTAAAGATATGTCAAGTATACCAAACAACAACAACAACAACAACAACAACAACAACATACCCAGTGTATTCCCACAACGTGGGGTCTGGGGAGGGTAGAGTGTACGCAGTCCGTACCACTACCTCAGAGGTGAGGTAGAGAGGCTGTTTCCGATAGACCCCCGACTCAAGACAAAAACAGTCTAAGAATAGGCTAAAAGGGATGTAACAAAGATACAGGATACAAAAAATATGATAAAACTACAAGAGACGATAGGAAGTAATATGTAGTAACAAACAACAGACAGAAGCAGAACACTGCCACAAAATACTACTACGAGGAATTCAAGAACAAAAAACTTTAAGCGAGCACTACTATTACTAGTCGGGACAACAAGGAAAAACACTCCTACCTACTAGCCTACACACACTTCTACCTACTACTCTTCTACCATAATCCGCGTCCTCCACACCTTCCTATCTAGGGTCATGTCTTCGGTAAGCTGCAACTGCACCATGTCCTGTCGAATCACCTCTCCTCAATACATACCTCGTGAAAAGTTGAAATTAAAAAATTGCTAAAAAGAGAAAAAGTTATTCTTTTGAAACATACTAAAAGAAAAAATAATTCAAATAAATTAAAATTGAGTGGGTACAAAATAATTAAAAAACTATCAAACATAATATTAGTTACCCTAGATTCTGGAATAACTCCCTTCCTAGAAAACAACAGAACAACTCCCTTTAATTTGGACATTACAAGTACAAATTCACAAATGTGACCCTTTTCCCTTTTCAAAATTCGCCCTAAAATAATTAGAAACATCAAACAAGCACATATGATTTCCCACCAAACGCTACAGATAAGTACCTGAAAACAAATTCGGAGAAGAAAATAAAAATGGCATTTTCAGCTAACCCGTTATCTCTGAGTGTACCCGAACCCGTATTCGAATCCTGGCTACGAGATACCGGCTACCTCGAAATTCTCGATCAACGGACTACCGATCTCCACCGCCACTCCTCCACCACCACCACCACCTCCGCCGCCGCCTCCGCCTCCTCCTCCGACGCTGCTGTTCCTAACTCCGCCGCTGCCGCCGCAGTTTCAATCTCAAACGGAGTTTTCGTTCTCATATTCTCGCGTATTGGAACTTTATTGTCGCTTTTTACGCTTAATCCGTTTGCGAAACTTACCTCGGATGATTTTTCCGGTGATACACCGTCGTGGACCCTCAAATTCGTCGGGTCGTTTGATTCGTATTCATTTCCTTCGTCGCCGTCTCAGGGCCGGCTTAGGATCCACGAGAATGTGAAACGCTATGCTCGCAATTATGCTTCTCTCTTCGTCCTCTTCTTTGCCTGCTCTCTGTATGCTCTCTCTCTCTATATATATATAAATATGTATGTATGTGTCTTTGTGTCTATTGTAATTTGTACTATTGATAACGATTAAAATTTGTCGGGGGTCTATCGAAAACAGCCTCTCTACCTAGCCTCTGAGGTAGTGGTATGGAGTGCGTACACTCTAACCCTCCCCAGACCCCACTTTGTGGGACTACATTGGATATGTTGTTGTTGTGTTATAACGACTAAAATTTGAGCTTGTGCAAATATTTGAATTGTTGGTTTTGTTTTAAGCACTATCTCGCCTGAAATTATATGAAATGGGCCCGGATGGAGTGGAATGAATATAGAGAAGT
This sequence comes from Jaltomata sinuosa, assembly GCA_003996215.1. Taxonomy (NCBI): domain Eukaryota; kingdom Viridiplantae; phylum Streptophyta; class Magnoliopsida; order Solanales; family Solanaceae; genus Jaltomata; species Jaltomata sinuosa. The sequence continues at coordinate 111,373 of QJPP01005383.1, read as the reverse complement.
CGTAATGCCGACTCCAACTAGTTTAGGATTGAGTTGTTAGTTTGTTGATTGATTGATTGAGTTTCGTGTGAGAAACGTGAGGTTTTAGGCTTTGAGAGCTAATTAGGCTTACTTGTAGGACAGTAGATTTGGATAGTACTGGCCCGGATACCACAGTCATAAAAAAGAGAGAGTAGATTTGGATAGTAATTTTAAGTTATAAAGCACTCCATACTTAATTCTCTTCCGTTCACGAGAATATATATATTTGCATGACATAAACAACATGTATAGACATTGATATGTAGTTTGTGCCAAATGCATTTTGGAAGCTTGGGTTTCGGATAGGGCAACGTTTCAGTTACTGAGTGATGTGTTCAAGTTCCTTAAATTTCAGAACTTGTACTTGTTAAATTTGAGGATGTTAACGGCATGGAGATTTGAAGACAGTACTTGGTCTGGATTTAGCAATATTATGTAGCTGAAGGATTTCAATTTCAGTTGCTTGATTTTTGTGTGATTTGATTGCTTTGGTATTGATTGCATTTTGATAAATTTGGTAACAGGTACCAAAAGCTGCTTGCCCTTGTAGGGTTGATATCATGTTTGGCTCTTTGGGATGTATTAAAGTTATGTGGAGATCGTTGGGGATTAGAGCAGCGCCCAGTTATCAAACAAAGCTTGATTCGCGTTGCTCAGTGTGGTGAGTCAATATTCTTGAGTGCTTCTCCACTCCCCCTCCCTCCTTCGAAAAAAATAGAGACACCTAGGGTGCTACTCTCTTAAATGATTCCGGTCCAGCATTCTATTAGTATAGTGATGATGGATAATATGATCATAGCTTTGACTGTTTTATCATTTGCCATGTATTTATCCTATGTGTTCGTTGTAAAGATGAACACCAGGAAACAACAATTGACTGATCCCTGATCTTTAAGCTTCTCGTCAAACCTTTTGAATATCGTTCATATTAGTGTTCCTTCTCACAAATGGCACTCTGCAGTCCTTTAGATTGGAGGCTCTTATGCCAACTTTTGTGCGAGGCACAGAGTTTACGTTCATACCAAATGGAGACACTTAATAGCAGGACACGTGTAACTTAAATAGTATGTATATCTATAGTTACACTAATGGGACCTTTATGTTATAAGATCAAAGAATTATATGGAACATTTAGGCTGGCAGTTCCCACATCCAATTTTACTCCACATCTGCATTGTTCTAAATATATTTTTTCCTACATTGGGAAACATTCATTATGTCCTAAAAGTCCTGCTCCTCTTATGCTTTCTTGATAATCTGATCTATTAGATCACTACCCATCCATCCAATTTGAGACCAAGTGTATTTTATTTCTTCCTATTGCAAATTAGATGTTAGAACATGAGGAAAAGAGTTTTGGACAGCATATCAGTTGAAATGTATGTAGTTTCATGTAATGGACAAAAGAAAAACATTGTCAATTCTTATAGAACTACGTACTCAGGACGATTTAAAACCATCATATGCCAGTCTGTTTTTGAGGTGTTGGATGACCACATATGATATTTCTAGGTTACCGGTATTTAGAGACATTGGATTTGCAATGGATGCTTTTAGGATGTTTCACCAAAATTACTGGAAATCAGGATCAAGGACAAATGATCCAAACACTAAGCTTAAGTATACAATGAGTTGGTACTACAAAATAGATGCAGATGTGAGGAATTACATACAAATTGATCAGGGGAACAGGGATATATGGTTTGACTAATATTGTTCCCTAATTTGTCCCTTTAATTTTTTGCAAGTAAGCTAATTCAAGTAAAAGGGGTGGGGGGATGTCTCTACGAACAATTAAATATTCGTATAAAAATGCAGTAAAAAAGTTCATATATTAGCTACTTGCAAGACGGTGAATGCATATTTTGTAAAATCTGTTTCTTCATCATTAGCGAAGAATATCCTGTCCCAATTTGGAGAAAAAAAGATTTGGATGGTGTGGGGATGATGAGGAAGGTACTTTGTCTTTTACTCAATTAAGCAAAATATGGTAGAAACAGCTTAAGAGCTTTATTCCACGGATATAATAGTGTCGATGTGCCTGAAAGGAAAAGAAAAAGGTGGGGAATATTTGAGTATTTTCGTTTTCACAAAAAAAGAAGAGGGGATGCTTATGATCTCTCCATTTCATCCTTCGTAGTACCTGAACCTTGTCTTTTACTCAAATATTGTAAAAAAGCAAAATATGGTGGAAATAGCTTTAAATGGTTTAGCCTCAGACAGATTAGTGTCAATGAGCATAAAAGTAAAAAAAAAAGTGGGAAAGGATTTCTGGGAGGCTTTTTGGTGAGAAACTTAGAGAGAGGGAAAAGTAAAAATGGAAGGTTTATAAACCTCATCTTTTGTAGGAAACTAGTACCAACAAAGTTAATGAGATATTGGTATCTCTTCTCCATATCATCTTTTTGTAGTACCTGCAAAATTATCGATATATTGATATCTCTTAGACTCTTACAAACAACGTAAAGGATGTTTTTGTGATAGAAAAAGTTAATGGGCTGAAGTTTCCTGTCCCTTAACAGGATCTTTTAACCAAATATAATATATGAGATGTGTGCTACATCGTTATTTACCATCCACCAAAGAACTAAAAGAGGTGAGTGCTAAATCTCTACCTTCTCGTTGTCAGTATTGCTAGAGGTCACTGTTTCATCACGTAAAGCGATGAAGTGATGTGAAAGTAGGGATTCTGACTTCATAGTTGAAGTGATGCGCTTCTGAGAAGTGTGTACCTCAAATAGTGAAATGCGAAGTAGCTATACCTGGTATTCAGATATCTACTTCAAACGAAACTTGTGTGGAATTACTTAGTTATAATCCAATTTCGGCTGATGGTTGTTGATTAAAGAATCTAACTAGAAACGATGAGGAAAAAAAAAAGGAAAAAAGGAGGGGAGGATAGGTTTCTTTTGGCTACTGGGATACTTGGACTACTCTTACATGCATGTTTCAGCATTCTTTCTGTAGTCAACGTCTTCTTCCACTTCTTTTTTCACAGACTTCTTCTCTTTAGTCACTTCTCTTTTCTTATGTTTCTTCTTCAAAACATTGACCCTCTTTTCTTCTTGTAGTATGTGAGTCCTTCTGCTCTATTTCTTTTGGACTCTGGGCTTCTTTTTGACTTCTCTTCTGCTCTCTTAGAGCCTGTTTGGATAGGTTTATTTTAAGTTGCTTTTAAGCATAAGCTATTAAGTTGGAAATCCCAACTTTTCACTTTTAGCTTTTTTTCTTGTTGTTTTGGCTTAAAATCAAGTGTTCAAAAGCATTTTTTTTACTTATCCAAACACAATAAAAAAGCTTGAAAGCTATTTTGACTTAAAAGAACTTAAAATAAGCCAATCCAAACGGGCTCTTAGTAGAGTTCCAATTATAAAAAGGGATAAAGAGGAAACTTTTTTATGGTAAAAAATTCTATCATTTCAGTTATTTCTCAAGAAGAAAAGAGGGATCTGTTGAATTTTAAGTATTCGATTTCACTAATAAGATACGAAGGCTTACTTCACATTTAGAATTTGCACAAAGATAAGAGTTTTTTCTACTAACTAAATATGAAGCTAAATGTTGTGGATTGATTATGTTTTGTGGTTGATTTTGTGAAACTGAATAATGGTTTTGTGATTGTATGTTATGTTTTCCGGGGTTTTTGTTGAAATTACATTTTGAGATGTTTCTTGTTAGATTAGTATTGTCTGATATTAGATGTTGAAAGTAGTAATTTTCATAGCAAGTACCAATTCATCAGCAAAAAAATTAATTTCATTGCAAGTTTATAAGTTCATGTATGTTAGATCAATTTTGTTTCTCTGGTTATTGTACACTTTATTTCCATGTTCCAACAAGCGTGCATATTAAATCTTGATTCACACTTTTTGTTTAAAGCCCAAAGATCTTGTTGCTGTTTTTGTTCTTCTAGCCCTTGGAAATGCTTCTCAGTCAATGTATATTGACCGGGTTTTGTTCCCCTTGATATTATCGAGCACTCATTTATTTTGGCAAGCAGAACTTTCTGATACTGTATAAATTTGAGAACTGAGTCAGCCTTTCTTGTACAGCAACTGCAGTTATTCTATTCTGTACCAACGTTCAAATGGCTCTGATCTCAGCTATTGCAGTCAGTTATGCAGGTGTGTTAGCTTTCGTGTCCCATTTGTTATCTTACTCGTTATCTTTTGCTTTACTCGTAATTTCAAGAGCTTATGGCTAATCTATGCATTTGCAGTGATGATTCTGCATGCCTCATTTAGGAAGCTGACCCCCTCGAAACAATCAACTTCAAAAGATGGAAACAGGAGGATCATTAGAAGTTGATGAGTGGCTGTTATTGTCAAATCATACAATCACACAGTCGTAGCTCCGAGAGAGGGTAAACTATGCTTACAAGCTAGCTTAGGAGTCTTGGTTCATGAGTACATTTGAAAACTGAGAAAATACTGGTCATGTTGCAAGAAAAGGTTATTTCTTTTAATTCAAATTTAGGTTGTACAAGTCTATACAAATAATACAATGGGAAGAAAAGGCTACTTAGATGGCTGTAGGACCTAAAGAGAAATTAGCATGGACCAAATCCAGTGTATGTTCCTGCCACCCCTCTGGACTTGCCGCCATAATTTGTTGGCTATCCAAGAACAGAGTGCTTATAACAATACAATACCTAGTGTAATCCCACAAGTGGGGTTTGGAGAGGGTAGAGCTTACGCAGACTTTACCCCTACCTCGTAGAGATAGAGAGACTGTTTCCGATAGACCCTAAGCTTAAATAAAGCGTGCCAAACAGAACAAAGTGCTTATTAATTGCTGTAATGAAAAATAGTGGGCGATTCTTAAACTGTTACTCACCCAAAGCTTGGATGATATGACTATCCTCTTCTTGTCTATGAAAGATCTGGTATTCCAAAAATTTAATTCTTGTCTCAATTCATCTGTAACTGTTTAGAGGAGAAGTTGTCAAATGAATGATTCATAGTTGGTACTTGCCCTACGTATAACCGCAGGTAGTTCAGACTTCAGACAGACCCAAAAAATATCATGATATTAACTTGACACTGCTAAAGGGAGTTGATTTTCAGACGTACTCGACTAACAATTTTTATATCAGAAAGTTACTCAATTTTGCTTTGTAACACAAGTCATTCAATTAACGATAGTTATCTTATTTAACTTTATTTTGTAACAGAAAAATCACTCAAGGTAATTATCTCCCCCTTCTTGTCTTTGCTTTACTTGACATCTCATAATTAATATAAACTTTGTCTTTACACATAAACAAAATGAGCTAATATTGCTTTAATAAACCATAGTTTATGATTCAACTAATAAGGACTAAAGTGTTTTAAGTCATTAGCCGCCCATATTGACTCCCACTCATGAAAATGTTGATAGAGATATCCAGTCCTTGTAGTGCATTGGCTTTTGTGAATTTGAATTTGGAATATATACTATTGTATATTGATCTTAACAAAATATTTTTTGATTTGCGTCAAAAATCGCTGCATATATAAACAGATTATCCCTCAAAATTACGCGATATATGTTGACAAAATAAATATCTTGCATAACCAATAAGATCATTTACTAAATTCGATAATGGTAATTGTCGGTGATGGTGAAAAATTATCGTTGCAATTTTATTTTAAAGTAATCTCCTTATAATATTAAGACACGGTTGAAGATCTAAATGATTCTGATTTATGTAGATTCATTAAATAATAAATTATAATAAAAATAAATGGACTTATTGATTAAATTTTGATCTGTATTAAGTGCAAATAAATAAGATCCTAATATACTCATCAACATGACTAGCCTTGGTAAGGTTGGACAATGATAGACACTCTATGCGAAAGAGACAAATCCATGATTTAAACTTTGAATTTAGATTCAAAATTCTCCCACATTTGATCTAATTTATTGGTGTTTGAAATCTTTTATACTGAACTTTTTCAACATCTCCGTATAATTCAAATCAAAAATTTTAGTTCACCTCTAGCTTATTGGGATATGGTGGAATTGTCAATCACACCTAAGTTATGCGAGGATTTTATCACCCTTTGAATTTTTTTTCAATATTATTTACCCTTTTATACTAGGTGAGGGTCCTATCACCCTCTAAACTTATTTTTTTCATATTATTTACCCCTTTATTTTATTAATGAAAACAAGTTAGATCATACAATATGCATACAAGTGCTATACTAGGCAAAAAAAAGAAAGAAGAGGTTTTAGTGTCTTATTTAATTTGATTCGTTTAGCTTCAAATTGATCGACTCTTTTCATCTCTCGGGTCTCAAACACAACAAATTAAAGTACAATGTCAAGATTCTGAATAATATTCCACGTTTCTCTTGACAAATAACATTTTCAACTATAAAAAGGATTGAAAAATTCATGCTCCATTAGAGTATATATCACAGATAATAAAGTGAAAATCCAACCACAATAATTAAAACTTGAGAGACGATGAAATCCAATCAATTTAAATCTGAAAGAATAAAATGAAACAAGACATTGAAATCCATCCTCTTTTATCTAGTATAGGCACAAATACACATGATATGTTTTAATAATTAAATCCTCCTATAAATTAAATGTATAGTTAGTGATTTTACTATAATTTAAATGTGTTTCTATACTTTATAGTTTATTGTTTATTCCAAGCTTATTCACTGCATTCTAACTGCCTTTATCGAAGAACTTGCCATGAAGCTAATTTGCAACTATCGTGTAAATTAGTGTGATTGTCTTTTGACTTCCGCTCAATGTTCGATATTTGTGTTGAGATTCCGATTAATTTTTTTTTTTATTGCATAAGGCTCATTTTAAAAAAAGAAGCTCTCTCAACAAGTTCTATTTCATACCCAACATTAGATCTTAAAATCTTTAATTAGGAGTGAAGAATTTAAGTTGCTTGGACTTTTCAAAAATGTTACCGTATCTGTATTGAATTTTTCAGATATGCACTATTTTTAAAGGATATAACATGTACTTATAATATTTTCAAAGAGTCCGAGCACGAAGGATCATATTTGGTGTAATTTTTCTTATCTTGGTGTACACTGTACAGTGTTTCCTGTTGGCAAGGTGACTTTTTGGTGCTAACTTTAACTTTACTTGAGATAATGCATTGATTGAAATTTGAAAGTTAAAAGGACAGAGGAGTTAAACAGTGAACTTTATCTCTTCATGGAGGGGTTACCCCACAACGACTTTTAGGACTATTTTGTATCCACTTTACTTCAATCTCGAAATTATTTTGCTTCCATTGAAATGTTAAATCATGATTTCTTTCAACGTTTTTTTTAAGCCCCGGAGAAATTCATAACTTCTGCCGGAGTCTGTTTTTTGAATAAGTACTTTGTGATAAGTATTTTGTGATAATCTATTCATTGTGCAATAAACAACACTAAACAAATGTCATGTAATGAGTTTATGACTAAGCAACAGATGAAGGCTGAATTCGATTCCAGATCTCTCACATGAGAGACTCACCTGCTAACCACTTAACCATGTCCTTATGGGATCTGTTTCAACTATTTACTGGGGGTTGATTTAATGGATTGTTGTTCAGTTTTTACTTATTCTACTAAAGTTATATATATAAATCATTTTTAATATATAAAAATTATTTAACTTTGCATAAGTGTTACAGAAAGTTATTAGAAAAAAAAAGGTATAATACGCAGATAAACACCTTAAATTTAGCATCAACTCATAACTTAACATGTCGATTTAGAAAATGTATATCTAGACATATTTACTTGGTTTAAGTTGGCCGCACTAAAACACTTTTTCAAATGTGCATTTTCGAAGTTGGAGTGTCCACTGAGTCATTTGAAACATGGCTTTTCATGAATATGGTACCCCCATTCACTAGATTTTAGTGCGCCAACTTAAATCAAGTTAAACTATCTAAATGTACATTTTCAAAGGTAACGTGTTTAATTACTAGTTAAGGTCAAGTAAAATGCCTATCTATTCGTCTTTTCCCCTCTGAATCATTTAATGACATATACTAATTCTTATTGGATTAAGTTTTGTGCACAGATAGTATATACATTTTTACCATTATTCGGTTAATTTACATACGAGAACATATAATTTTAATGTAACAAGCTTAATATGATATCCTAAAACAATATGCTATAATCCATTAAATTGTAATAATAATATAAAAAATATTTACACCAACGATATTAAATAACTTAAATCCAATTTTTATCAAGTGTGTGACTCATGATCAGACTTTACTCTTGTGCTTGCCAGCCCAAACATCTATTGAGTGGGGAAGGAAATCAAAGTAGACTTCCTTTTCAACACAAGTGGCCAAAATATAGGGTCCCATCCCAGTAGAAATAGTGTAATAAGATTGCCCAATCCTTCGAGGTTCAATGATTCCAGCTTTTTCTACTGTATTTTTTTTCAATAAATTTGTTCGTAGTTTGAAACTACGTCACTTGATTGGCGGAATAAAAATAATAATAATATCACAATAAAATATAAAATTATTTTATTCTAAATTTAATTATACATATTGATTAATTTCATAATTATTTTTTATCTCATTATTTGTACTAAAATGATGAAATTAGCTATCCATGAAATATTTTTGTCAATTCCATCTCACCAACCAAACGTTCTATATCCTTATCAATTCCATCTCACCAACCAAATATCCTAACTTACTAAACTATTAAAGTTTCTAAAAATAAGTTACTTTGTGACAATTCAAATGTGTAATTCTCAAAATATTTTTTTCGATGTGTATATATATAATGTATACAACGGCGAATCAAGATTAAGCGCAACACATTTTGACAACTTACTATATCTAACTCGGGCTATATATATAAAGTGAAGGGTTAAAAATATATTTATACTATTTTTTTTTGAGTTTCAACTCTGAATTATTAAGAGTGCGAGGTTCCTACCTGAATTATCACTCAATGGTTAGTGAAACACACCTAGATGCTGACTAGACCAAATTTTTATCTACAAACGCTTTTAAGCGTGTTTGGCCATAAAATCTCCATCCACGTAACATATTTAATAGCTATATTAGCTGATATATAGTAGAAATTAATATTTTTGAAACCACGATAATATTGTAGCTTAATAGTGAAAAACAAGCGGAGATATCGACGTCATTGCTAAGACGAGACCATAGAGAAGATGATGTTGGATGCAATGGAGAATAAATTAATTTACATGGTGATAATTTTTAACTTTTAACCTAATAATAATTTATTTTAACTTTTACAACAGTAGAATTATTTTTTCACTTGGATGCCACGTGATAGAATTTTTAAATAAAAAAGAGAGTGTAGAACACACACCATCAAATATTAGTCGAGGTGTGTTCACTATCCATTGATGATAGTTCAAATAAAAAATTCACACTCTCAATAGTTGAGGTATGAAACTCGTATAGATGTGTTTTCTTACCTTCACTCATATGTATATATGTGGTAGTGTGTGAATATTGAAATATACATGAAGAGTAGAATCTGCTAACTCTAAGGGTGTGTTTGATATGAAAAGAGTGTTTTCTTGAATAAGCTATTTTCATAGTTATTTTTTGTATTTGATAGGTAAGCAAAAAATATTACTCATATTTTAAGAGCTATGGGAGTTGGAGGTAGGTGTAGGGGTGTGAGTGGTGGTTGGGATGGGAACTATGAAGGTGGTAACGGAGATGGAGTGTGTTGAAGGGGTGTGAAGAAGACAATCAATGTGAGAATGCTACTTGTGAAATTTATTTTCTCTACTTCTATTAAGAATGTCATTTTTCTCATTTTAAAAAAAGAAACTTATTTTCTTAAAGAAAATATTTTTCAAAAATATTGACGAACAAAATATGAAAAAATATTTTCCCTCCATATCAAACGCACCCTAAATGCTGGATTAGCCGTTGAACATCAAGGGTCAATCAAGGGCAGATATGCACTCTGTTATATGAATTCGGCAGAACACATTAACTTTCATTCAAATCTTGTATATATGTTGAGAAATTCACTAAATTAAGTAGCTACAATAAGTTTTGAATTCGATACATATATATATGGGTTAGAAGTTCGGTGATAAGCGAGAAATCACTAAAATCGTTAATTTCAAATTTTAAATCCACCTATAAAGACGTTGTATATAAAAACAACATAGAATGCCCCACCTCACGTTCTTTTGCTTGTCTAAGAACCTATTGCTAGACATCTTCATTATTGAAAGTGATTGAAATGGAATCTGTGAACGAATTATTGCAGCATTGATCATTATAATTTATAACAAAAGAAAACAAAAAAAATTGAACCAAAAGGATGGCCAAAAGAAAAAGCTATACTAAAGTACATCATTTCTTATACACAAACATAGGGGACTAATTTATTAATCTTACGCTGGACTAGTTTTTTTGACCTAGTTCTATCGAAAATAACTTTTCTACCTCACTTCTGAGATAGATGTGCGAATTGAGTATACTATATCCTTTTTAGACCCACTTTGTGAAATTATACTGAGTATATTATTGTTGTAAGTTGGACTAGTTTATCACAAATGGTAATTTTATTGCACTAAGGTTACAAAATTATTTTTTATAATAAAAAGACATTCAACTTCATTTTAGTATCATAAAAAGTCATTAAACTATTTTTGTAACGAAATAATCACTCTAATTAATATGCTTAAGTATCACAAAAAAAGTCACTAAGCAATTCATTAGTAACCAAAAAGTCTCCTTAAGCAAAGTATCATATAAAACGTCTCTTTTATTTTCTCCTTATGACTTTCAGTGTTACTTAATCAAAGTTAAGTGATTTTCTTCAAACTATGGTAAACTAAATTGATTTTTTCTTTACAAACAATATTTTAGTGACTTTAGAACGATAGTGTGAAATTTCAGTGACTATTCATGAAACTAATCTCAATTATTCGTGGAACTAGCCATTAATGCTTGCGTTAGGGTAGACAGTGTTTACATCACCCTTTGAGGTGCAACCCTTTTTCTGACCCTACATGAACATGCAGGGGCGGAGACACCTAGGGCTTAGGGGGTTCATCCAAATCTCTTTCGGTGAAAAATTACACTATTTATATATAATTAATTATATTTTATGTATATATTGTAGATGTTGAACCCCTTCAACTATTTCCTACGTTTACTTATTCATATTTCGAACCCCTTTAGTAAAATTTTTGGCTCCGCCACTGTAAACACGGAATGCTTCGTAAACGAGACTGGTAATCCCAACTACTAGTAGAGCTACTTCTTTAAGTAAGACAGGTAGAAGGGGGGAGGGGAAGAGAGAGAGAAAGAAAAAGAAAAAGAGAGAGAAAATGAAATTCTTGTTCCAATGTCCATGTTGTTCTTGTTTCTGTTTCATGAAGCCCCAAAAGGGCAAACCAAAAGCCAAAGTGGAAGAAGCAAAACCAAAAGCCAAAGTAGAAGAAGCAAAACCTAAAGATAAGAAGGTGGAAGAAGCAAAACCAAAACCAAAAGAGAAAGAAGAAAGCAAGCCAGCAGAATGAAAAAGCAAGAGGCAATGGGATAATGCAACTATATTATTCTGATACAAGTAATATTGTTCTTCATTTACTTAATTTATTTCTTCTAGTTAAAAATATTATATGGTGTGCAATCTTTAACTCTTTTGGAAAAAGCTCCTTCTAAATATTGTATTCTTATATAATTATAACAAAATATTCGCACTTTATTCTCTCCCGCCCGGTTCACTGAGCTGTTGGCCTACCAAGCACTTGCCCGCTGTTTTTGCCGCCCGCTTGGCGGGCGTATTACAACATATTGCTCGAAGGGGGCATGCTGCAAGAGCGTAAGTGAGCGTTAAGCATAGGAGGCGTTTTCGAAGGGCAACGACAACAGTGTGGTTTATTTGCAGGATGGCGGGAGAGGCAAGTGCTTTCATGAATGAATGCGATAAACCAATCAATCTTTTTATTACATATCGGAGACAGGGAACCAACCCACCTAACTCAAAAATGCAAACTTAGTCTTCATTATTAACTATGTTTCTTAGATCCTCACTCATATTGAATTGTCAAAAAATGCATAATTTTTAAAGGATTTGATGTATATCTGGCAGAAATTTTGAAGGATATGAGAAACATAACTTGTGAGTAGTTAAATTTCTCTGAATTAATTCCTATCGAACTTAAGTTATTTTTTCTATAAAAGTCAAAAAACAATTTTTTGTCGGTGTAAAGGCACTTAACATAAAAATAGAATCTCAGAAAAACCACATAAGCAAACCAAAATACCATGTTCACACATAAGCAACTTTTTTTTACTTTTACATATATAAGAATCAAAAGCGATAAAAGGCTGAATCTCAGCAGATCCTCGACAACAATTTCAATTTTAAGAAAGATAGTATGATGATTGACTATGGGGCTGGGCATATTCTATTCAGAGTGTGATTATTGAAAATTTGGGGTTTTAAATAAAATTTAGTAGATAGCAGATAGGGGTGTACATAGGTTGGATTGGTTCAAATTTTTAAAAATTAAATCAAATTATTAGTGTCGGATTATTAATTTTTTAAACCAAATCAACTCAATAAAAATTAAATTTTTCAACCTCGGGTTTTTTCGAGTTGTTTTGATTTTCTCGAGTTTTTTTCGATAAAGTCTTCATACAAACATATAATTAACTTGTGCTTTAAATATTTCTTTAGTCCTAGCAAGATACAACTATCTAAGGTATTTCTTAAAAAAAAAAAAATAATATATAAATGAGTGATGACAATAAAATATTCAACTAAAACAATAATGAAATCGCATAGAATAAATATTGCATATTAATAAGTCATAATAAAAGTAATCATAATTTAAAAGTATTAAGTCATGCTAATATAAGTCTAATAAGTATTAACTACATGACTAAATATTAAACAAAAAAATAAAACTAGTTTATGTATTTATCAAAATTAAAGAATAGATATCTAACATGATTGTCATTCCTAGTGTTGAATTGAATAATTTTTTGTTAGTATTAGTATTAATTTGGGCTTTATATGAGTTACTAATATCTATGGGTTATAAAAACTTATTGGACCATTTAAAAATTTTAAGTCTAAACTTGAAATAATTGTTGAAAAATAAAAACTATGAAAAATTAGTTTAAGAAAAATATTTATAAATTACATCACAATAAATATTTGTATGTATAAAATATTTTAAAAAATAATATACATATAATGTTGGGTTGGTTCGGTTCGATTTGAATTTTTTTCGTTAAAATCAAACCAAATCAATTATAGTCGATTTTTTTTCAATACTAAACCAAGTCAAATTAAATCACTAGTCGAGTTTTTTTTTACGGTTTGATTCCATTTGCGGTTTAATTCAATTTGTGATTTGATTTTGTTCACCCCTAATATCAGATACACAATGACATCTGCATTAAACAAATATCTTGACAAGTAGTATATTCTAGTCTTTCTTTTTTCTTTAAAAAACTGTTAATTAATCAAGATTTTAGGCATTTCAGTAGTTTATATTTAGATTAATTAAAATATTTTTTTATATAATAATATCTATATATAAATTGTTGAAGTATTTAATTATCTCCATACGATATTTGGTATTCAAAATACTATAAATAAACACAAATTTTAAATCAAAACATCAAATTTATAGTTCAATTGCATGTCCAAACACCTCCTTTGTGGACTGTGTGTGATAAACAAACCAATTTGAGAAATCCAAAATCCAATTTATAACAAAAGGTCTCAAAAGCCCTTAAAAGCCCTTGTTGGAATTTTTACACTGTATTTTTGGTCACTAAAATAATGGGTAACTTACATAAAACACATCTTTAAGAGCTAATTACTCTTTTTCCCACCTCACTTTGCTCGGATACATCGCCCCAAGGCGTGATACATCGCCTCACCTCTGGATAATTACCTTTGATACATAGGGGCGATGTATCACGAGGTGAGGCGATATATCACGACCTGGAGTGATGTATCAAAGTGTTTACATGTGGTATATTAAGTAATTAAAATAAAATAGTGGGAGAGTTAGTATATATGGTAAAAAGGTATGTCTCTTTTGGTAGTTTAATAATAGCTAGCATATATATATATATATATATATATATATATATAGGGGGATTATTTTTCAAGATAGTTTTCAAAAAATAATAAAGGGGGTTGTAAGCAGTTGTTGTAAATCCTACTCGGTACTCCCTCCTCCTTAGTCTATAGACATGTTTGTATTATGTAAAATTATTATCTATGTATGTATTCTCCCTTCTTTTTTTATTTTTTTTTTTATTTTTATTTTTTTAGATTATTGTTTATCCCGTTCATTTCTCCTTCTTAGCCTCTGTTTTTATATTATTTATCCTGTTCATCTCTCTCTCTTAGCCTATGTTCTTATTAGCGGTTTCTTTAACCCCACCCCGGGAGACACAGGTCCTTCGGTACTCTTGACCATGGCGGACATCAATCCCTAGGACTTTACAGGTTAATCCATGGGCGCTAAATAAGAAGCTAAGAGGTAAACCATATACTAAGGATAAATAATAAATCCAGAAGCTAAGAGTTTAGCCATAGACTAAAGATAAACAATAGATCCAGTTTAACAATATTCACATATTAATAACATTTCAACATTTAATATAACAACATTTAAAGCATAAAATTTACATACTGGGAGAGATACATAGACAATAATATCTTACAAGAATACTTACATGTCTGTAGATGGAGAGAGGTTTCCCTTTTGGGAGTCCCCGGAAACTATGAAACTACGTCGGAGAAAACTAAGCACTCTCTCTTTTTATTCTCACTCTCACTCTTTTTTTTTTTTTTTAAATACTCAAATATAAACTGAAAAATTTACAATATGAACTCACTACTTTACTTTTCTAGCTCTCTTACTCTCTTCTCTCTATTTTTTCTCTCTATTTTGTTCTGTCCCTCAATTACTCGGAAGGAGAGTATTTATAGGCTCTGAAGGAGCGGATTTCAAACTCTGATTTCAATTGATTTGAAGAATCTTTTGCTCTGCCGGGTGCGCTGTGGGCCCCATCGTCACATGCCTGATTGATTCTTTGTCCCTCCTTGATATCAGCTTGATGCTCCTTTGCGTCATGGCTTACGTTTTTGTTTTGTCTTTTTGTTGATTTACGTCACTGCATGCGTACTTGTCTTGTTGTCTTCGTTTATACTGTTTTACCTTATGTGTTCAGGTTGTGTTCCGCTATGGTGTCGAAACTCATGCCAGAGTCTTCATCTTCATTAGGGTCTTGAGCAAATTGGTCCATTGTAGGATCCATAGTAGGGTCATAGCTACTGCTTTCTGATTTTGATGACTCCGGTCTTGGATTTTCAATAATTACTTCTTTAGTCTTTTCTTCCAAGAATTTTTTCAACGTTTTGTTTAGAACGTCTTCTATTTTTTTACCTTTCTTTTTTCGTAGGTTGATTCCTCGTCTTCTGGTCTCATTTTTTGTTTCAGTCTTTGTGGAACTTCCGGCCATATTAAAGCTGTCCGGTAGTATTCTTACACTTTTTAGTAAAGTGTCAGCCATTAACGGATTTGATTTGTCTTTACCAGTTACCGTTTGAACTGGACTAGCTATACCGCTATCTGGTATAGTAGATCTTTCTGCATTCATTGGGGAATGCACACCCGTCTTATCCATTTTTTGAGATGGAAAACTCCTTGGTATGTTTGAAATTGGAAACACCTGCTGTGGAGTATGTATGGGAAATTGAGTCTGACTAATTTCAAAATGCAGTATCTTAATTCTTTCTTGTAGTATTTTAATATGCTCTAGCATTTTGTCTTTTTCTTGCGTCAATTCTTCATTTCTGTTATTTACCCTTTTAAAAGCATTTGTCATAGCCTCACAGTGATCACAAAAAATAATTTTGTCTGTGTCTTTATTGATTTTATACTGGGGAGTAGTATTAACTTGTTTAAGAGAGGGAGTAATAAAGAAATTGGGTCCTAAATTTCCCCTGGCAAAGTCTAAAGCTTCATTTAAATCATTAAACCCTTTGAATAAAGGTGTCTGAAAATTTTTAATATTGTCTACTACTTCAATCCAGGTTTGGAAAACTCCTGGCTTTTTTCCTTGTATCACGGTATAAAATTTAAACTTTTTGTCTTGGTTTTTGTCTGTAAAGTATGAGCATAAAGCATTTAAAACTGAAATGAAATATCCATGGTCTTTGGGGGTTTTGCCGAAGGCTATCCACAGGTTGTCTATTAGACACCTCTGGGGCTTATCTATGCTTGTCCTGCTCTGCAACCTGAAATTTAAGTTACATTCTGGATAACATATCAGATTTTGCTTTCCAAAATATAGTCTTTCTAATTTTTGGATAACATATCAGATTCTACTCAGTTCAAAGCACAGACTCGAATGGAGACACAAAAATTAGAAAGACTATATTTTGGAAAGCAGAATCTGATATGTTATCCAGAATGTAACTTAAATTTCAGGTTGCAGAGCGGGACAAGCATAGACAAGCCCCAGAGGTGTCTAATAGACAACCTGTGGATAGCCTTCGGCAAAACCCCCAAAGACCATGGATATTTCATTTCAGTTTTAAATGCTTTATGCTCATACTTTACAGACAAAAACCAAGACAAAAAGTTTAAATTTTATACCGTGATACAAGGAAAAAAGCCAGGAGTTTTCCAAACCTGGATTGAAGTAGTAGACAATATTAAAAATTTTCAGACACCTTTATTCAAAGGGTTTAATGATTTAAATGAAGCTTTAGACTTTGACAAGGAAAATTTAGGACCCAATTTCTTTATTACCCCCTCTCTTAAACAAGTTAATACTACTCCCCAGTATAAAATCAATAAAGACACAGACAAAATTATTTTTTGTGATCACTGTGAGGCTATGACAAATGCTTTTAAAAGGGTAAATAGCAGAAATGAAGAATTGACGCAAGAAAAAGACAAAATGCTAGAGCATATTAAAATACTACAAGAAAGAATTAAGATACTGCATTTTGAAATTAGTCAGACTCAATTTCCCATACATACTCCACAGCAGGTGTTTCCAATTTCAAACATACCAAGGAGTTTTCCATCCCAAAAAATGGATAAGACGGGTGTGCATTCCCCAATGAATGTAGAAAGATCTACTATACCAGATAGCGGTATAGCTAGTCCAGTTCAAACGGTAACTGGTAAAGACAAATCAAATCCGTTAATGGCTGACACTTTGCCAAAAAGTGTAAGAATACTACCGGACAGCTTTAATATGGCCGGAAGTTTCACAAAGACTGAAACAAAAAATGAGACCAGAAGACGAGGAATCAACCTACGAAAAAAGAAATGTAAAAAAATAGAAGACGTTCTAAACAAAACGTTGAAAAAATTCTTGGAAGAAAAGACTAAAGAAGTAATTATTGAAAATCCAAGACCGGAGTCATCAAAATTAGAAAGCAGTAGCTATGACCCTACTATGGATCCTACAATGGACCAATTTGCTCAAGACCCTAATGAAGATGAAGACTCTGGCATGAGTTTCGACACCATAGCGGAACACAACCTGAACACATAAGGTAAAACAGTATAAACGAAGACAACAAGACAAGTACGCATGCAGTGACGTAAATCAACAAAAAGACAAAACAAAAACGTAAGCCATGACGCAAAGGAGCATCAAGCTGATATCAAGGAGGGACAAAGAATCAATCAGGCATGTGACGATGGGGCCCACAGCGCACCCGGCAGAGCAAAAGATTCTTTAAATCAATTGAAATCAGAGTTTGAAATCCGCTCCTTCAGAGCCTATAAATACTCTCCTTCCGAGTAATTGAGAGACAGAACAAAATAGAGAGAAAAAATAGAGAGAAGAGAGTAAGAGAGCTAGAAAAGTAAAGTAGTGAGTTCATATTGTAAATTTTTCAGTTTATATTTGAGTATTAAAAAAAAAAAAAAAAAGAAAGAAAAAGAGTGTGAGTGAATAAAAAGAGAGAGTGCTTAGTTTTCTCCGACGTAGTTCCATAGTTTCCGGGGACTCCCAAAAGGGAAACCTCTCTCCATCTACAGACATGTAAGTATTCTTGTAAGATATTATTGTCTATGTATCTCTCCCAGTATGTAAATTTTATGCTTTAAATGTTGTTATATTAAATGTTGAAATGTTATTAATATGTGAATATTGTTAAACTGGATCTATTGTTTATCTTTAGTCTATGGCTAAACTCTTAGCTTCTGGATTTATTATTTATCCTTAGTATATGGTTTACCTCTTAGCTTCTTATTTAGCGCCCATGGATTAACCTGTAAAGTCCTAGGGATTGATGTCCGCCATGGTCAAGAGTACCGAAGGACCTGTGTCTCCCGGGGTGGGGTTAAAGAAACCGCTAATAAGAACATAGGCTAAGAGAGAGAGATGAACAGGATAAATAATATAAAAACAGAGGCTAAGAAGGAGAAATGAACGGGATAAACAATAATCTAAAAAAATAAAAATAAAAAAAAAAATAAAAAAAGAAGGGAGAATACATACATAGATAATAATTTTACATAATACAAACATGTCTATAGACTAAGGAGGAGGGAGTACCGAGTAGGATTTACAACAACTGCTTACAACCTCCTTTATTATTTTTTGAAAACTATCTTGAAAAATAATCCCCCTATATTATTGGTATCAGAGCCGTTAATCCAGAGACCACTGGTTTATGGAAATTCCACATACTTCAAAATATCAGAGATTTTTTAAGAAAAAATTATTAATTATTATCCTTACAGTAGTTAATCTTAATAAAGACTTTAATCAAGACCTACAGCAAAATATACTAGATAAAATTATAGATTCTACAGAAGACTTCTGGCCCTACGAAGACTTTTGGCCTTACCTTTCAGAATAGTTAATCTAAAGACTTTTCGGTATATGGAAACTCTAGATATCCTCTTCCGTTATCAAATTATCACCGAACAAACTACGAATAGAATATCTAAAAAGAAGTTTAGAAGGGTATACGAAAAAGATATAATATTAACTCACGAAGTTTATTGGCACGCTAAAACACTAAGAGAACTATATTCTGAGTTGTATAATACTTTGGTAGAAAAGAAAGGAACATACATAAACCAAATCCTACAAGATACCGAACTAAGTAGTGACCAAAAAGAAATACTACACCAATATATACAAGAGGCAGATATAACCATAGCAACAGTTGGAGCTAGACTACATCGCTATAACCAATTAATAAAAATAAATATTGATATAAAGAAACGACAGACGAATTATTTAGGATAGACATCATAGATAATTTAAAGAAATTAGAATATTTAGACTTAAAAGTAACTCCAGAAAAGAAATATAGACATCTGTGACCACCACACATACGCCTACCATTCTAAGAACTCTTAGAAATAAAACAGAAAAAGAATTAGGAACAAAGTGTGAAAAAGGAGCAGACTGTCAATGCGATCATTGTAAATCCTACTCGGTACTCCCTCCTCCTTAGTCTATAGACATGTTTGTATTATGTAAAATTATTATCTATGTATGTATTCTCCCTTTTTTTTTTTTTTAGATTATTGTTTATCCCGTTCATTTCTCCTTCTTAGCCTCTGTTTTTATATTATTTATCCTGTTCATCTCTCTCTCTTTGCCTATGTTCTTATTAGCGGTTTCTTTAACCCTACCCCGGGAGACACAGGTCCTTCGGTACTCTTGACCATAGCGGACATCAATCCCTAGGACTTTACAGGTTAATCCATGGGCGCTAAATAAGAAGCTAAGAGGTTAACCATATACTAAGGATAAATAATAAATCTAGAAGATAAGAGTTTAGCCATATACTAAAGATAAACAATAGATCCAGTTTAACAATATTCACATATTAATAACATTTCAACATTTAATATAACAACATTTAAAGCATAAAATTTACATACTGGGAGAGATACATAGACAATAATATCTTACAAGAATACTTACATGTCTGTAGATGGAGAGAGGTTTCCCTTTTGGGAGTCCCCGGAAACTATGAAACTACGTCGGAGAAAACTAAGCACTCTCTCTTTTTATTCTCACTCTCACTCTTTTTTTTTTTTTTTAAATACTCAAATATAAACTGAAAAATTTACAATATGAACTCACTACTTTACTTTTCTAGCTCTCTTACTCTCTTCTCTCTATTTTTTCTCTCTATTTTGTTCTGTCCCTCAATTACTCGGAAGGAGAGTATTTATAGGCTCTGAAGGAGCGGATTTCAAACTCTGATTTCAATTGATTTGAAGAATCTTTTGCTCTGCCGGGTGCGCTGTGGGCCCCATCGTCACATGCCTGATTGATTCTTTGTCCCTCCTTGATATCAGCTTGATGCTCCTTTGCGTCATGGCTTACGTTTTTGTTTTGTCTTTTTGTTGATTTACGTCACTGCATGCGTACTTGTCTTGTTGTCTTCGTTTATACTGTTTTACCTTATGTGTTCAGGTTGTGTTCCGCTATGGTGTCGAAACTCATGCCAGAGTCTTCATCTTCATTAGGGTCTTGAGCAAATTGGTCCATTGCAGGATCCATAGTAGGGTCATAGCTACTGCTTTCTGATTTTGATGACTCCGGTCTTGGATTTTCAATAATTACTTCTTTAGTCTTTTCTTCCAAGAATTTTTTCAACGTTTTGTTTAGAACGTCTTCTATTTTTTTACCTTTCTTTTTTCGTAGGTTGATTCCTCGTCTTCTGGTCTCATTTTTTGTTTCAGTCTTTGTGGAACTTCCGTGTCACGACCCAATTTCTCGATCATGATGGCACCTACAACCCCCGATAGGTGAACCAATCCCCGTAGCCCAGAACAGTTAGTAATGGGCTACTATCTAACAAGTAAGGGAACAAGATGAATAAAATAGATAACAGGGATATAAATATATACATATGCGGAAACTAAACCAAACCCCAAGACCTGGTATCATAGTACAGAGCCAAACTACATACATGGAGTACAAATAACCCAAAACTATATATACAGATGTCTCTGAATGGTAATAGAGTACATGAAGCAAAAGATAAACTAAAGCTAAGCTCCGATCGCCAAGAGCTCACCCTCAGCCTGAAGTCAGGGGCGGAGCTACAGCCACCCAAGGGTGGTCAGATGAACACCCTTCGTCGGAAATTTTTTCCGGATATATAGGTTAAATTTTATTTTTTGGGATATATACTAATTGTTGAACAACCTTGATACAAAAAAGAGTAATAGCTCAGTGGCTAAGGGTCTGCAATGTGTGGGCGTCAGCGCGTGGGTTCGAGCCCAGCATCCCGTGTTTTTTTACAAAAACATTTTTCCACTTGAAGGGAATTTGAAAAGGTTCTTTGGATGTTAGAAAGAAAAAGAAAAAGTCAGCTTCAGTTAAAAAAAAAACGAAAATTTCACTTTGTATTGGTTAGAAAAATCAAAAGTTTTCTTTTGTCCTTTTATATTAAAAAATGATAAAAGTCAATTAAAATAAAACCTTTTACCCAAATCCCAATTACCCTTCAATTCTAAACTTCTAATTCTTTTTACTCTTTTGTTTTCTCCCTTCTTAAGAAACCCTTTACCCTTGACCCTTCTCTTTGCTTCTCCTTCTAAATTCAGTTAAACTCAAGCCCCATTTTTGGTACTCTACATCATTATTGTCACTGCAATTAACAAGTTCGGAGGCATTTTTATATTTATTCTGTAACAACCATTGCAGTGTGATTTGTGAAGAGCAGAAAAGGTATTTTTTAATTTTTTTAGTTTAGTTTTTTTTTTTTTGAAATTACTTTTGTGCATTTTTTTTGCTTTGACAGAGTAATTTCATAGTTTAGTTTCTCTTAGTAAATAATTAATGATCACTTGTTCACAAAATTGATAAAAGATAACTTAGTTTCAAAAATTCTTGATAAAAGATAACTTAGTTTCAAAAATTCTTGACAGAGTGTGAGAGTGATGTGCTTTGACTGTTATTTCAGATTGGGGTTTCAATGAGCTTGGAAAAATATTATCGTAAAGTACCAAAAATAAGTACGGCATCTCAAAATCAAAATCAACTACGCCGAGATGAAAATGTCGACCAAATAGGAATACCATTTCACTCTTCCCCGAGACAAGAATTTGATGTAAATGATCTAAAGAGTGATCCGGCTGAGAGACCTCCAATTTTGAGTTATCTTCCAAACATTCGTGATGAGGTAAGGAGGGCATACATTCTAAAGCGTCCTTGCCAACCTCGGACTCATCAGTTCCCTCAAACTGATTTTTTTGGAACCCCACGTCGTTTTGTTTCGGCATGGTTTGATGAATATCCTGATTGGTTGGAATATAGTATAAGTGCAGATGCAGCTTATTGTTTGCCTTGTTATTTATTTCAAGGTGGAAGCATTCATCAAGGTGGTGGAGATGTGTTTTCGACTAAAGGGTTTAAAAATTGGCATAGAAAGGATAGCTTTGCTACACATATTGGTCCACCGAATAGCGTTCATAATCAATCCAAAAGAATGTGTGAATATCTAATGCGAGAAGAACAATCCATTCAGGCTGCATTTTACAAGTTGAATGATAAAAGTAAGCATGAATATTGGGTTCGCTTAAATGCTTCAATCGATGTAGTAAGACTTCTCTTGAATCAAGGTTTGGCACTTCGCGGTCATGATGAGAGTGAATCGTCATTGAACAAGGGTAATTTTCTTGAAGTTCTTTCCTGCGGCTAGATGTGATGAAATTAAACCTTATGTGTTAGGAAAAGCTCCAAAAAATAATAAAATGACTTCTCATGATATCCAGAAAGACATTGTGACTGCGTGCAAGATTGAAACAATTAAGGCTATAATAGAGGATCTAAATGGTGACTACTTTGCTCTATTGGTTGATGAATCTAGAGATGTGTCACGCAAAGAACAAATGGCTATTTGCTTACGATATGTTGACAAAAAGGGATTTGTGATGGAGGCATTTATTGGACTTGTTCATGTTAAAGATACTAGTGCTTTGTCTTTAAAGAAAGCAATTGTGAATGTACTTGCTCACCATTCTTTGACTTTATCTTATGTACGTGGGCAATGTTATGATGGGGCAAGCAATATGCAAGGTGAACTAGGTGGTCTTAAAACGTTGATTAGACAAGAAAGTAGATCGGCTCATTCTGTTCATTGTTTTGCTCATCAACTTCAACTCACTCTTGTCGCGGTTTCTAAAAAGTGTGTTCAAGTGGGAGAACTTGTACTATTAATTTCAAATATTTTGAATGTGTTGGGAGCTTCTTTTAAACGTGTGGATGAATTTCGAGAATCTCAAAAAAAAAAACTCCAAGAGGCATTGGATATGGGTGAACTAGAAACGGGTAGAGGCTTGAATCAAGAACTTGGTCTTATTAAAGCAGGTGATACTCGTTGGGGATCTCACTACAAGTCATTTGGAAACTTTATTAGTAGCTTTGCCTCTATTGTTGATGTACTTGATACTCTTGTTGAAAATGCAAGTACTTCGGAAGAAAGAGCTAGTGCATCGGGATTTCTCAGAAGTTGTCAAACATTTGACACTATTTTCTTGTTGCATTTGATGACTGATATTTTAGGAATCACATATGATCTTAATGTGTCATTACAGAAAAAGGAGCAGGATATTGCAAATGCCATGATTCTTGTAAAGGTGGCAAAGAAAAGGTTGCAAGCTTTAAGAGATAATGAATGGGATCCTCTTTTAAAAAAACATATTGGATGGGATTCACTCAAGGAAAAGGTAGATGCGTTTTGTATCAAGCATAACATCTCATTACCCAATTATGATGCTCCATATGCTAACTCTGGGAGATCACGACGTAAAGTAGTTGATTATACTACTTTGCACCATTATCGTGTGAATGTTTCTATAAAATTATTGATTGGCAGCTACAAGAACTTAATGACCGTTTCAATGAAGTGACAAGTGATTTGCTCAATGGAATAGCTTGCTTGAATCCAATTGATTCATTTTCTAGTTTTAACATAAAGAAGATAGTGAAAATGGCTGAATTATATCCTGATGACTTTGATGGATTCAACTTGAGGAATCTTGAGAATCAACTTGTTAATTACATTATGGATGTTCGTGATAATGATAAAAGGTTCTCCAATTTAGGTGGACTTGGCGAACTTTCAAGAAAGTTAGTTGAGACAAAGAAGCATTTAAACTATTCTCTTGTATTTCTTCTAGTGAAGTTTGCTTTGCTTCTACCAGTTGCCACTGCAACAGTTGAAAGAGCTTTCTCGGCAATGAAGTTTATCAAGAATGACTTGCGAAATCGAATGGATGATGAATTCTTAGATGGTTGCATAGTGCCTTATGTAGAGAAAAGAGTATTTAAAGATGTTTCTAATGAGTGTATTATAAAAACATTTCAAGGGATGAAGTGTCGTCGAGTGCAATTGTAATTACCACTTACCAGTGAATATATTCTATGTTTCTATGAAATTACCATTAAACATATTTGTCCTACTTCACCTTCTTTAGTTTATTCACTAATATTTTATAAGTTTTTGTTTTGAGATCTTTTTTGGATAGTTGATTGAGTTGATATGAACAGGAAGAAGGGTGATTTTTGGAATTTTCAGCTATTGATTATGTTGATAGATTGGGTGGAAATTGTGGTTTCTCTGCCTCAACCAACCAACTTCACTTAGTAAGCATTCTTCTTCTTCAATATGGTTCACAATATTATTGACAACTGTAGATGAGGCAATTGCTAATTAATTTTTTTTTAGTATTTATTGCCACAAAAGATTAAGAGATTTTTTTTTGGTTCTTTTAGTACAAATTGATTGATAAACATATCAAGAGTCATACGAGAATAACACAGTTTATTACTAGGAAGAAGTATTTATTATCACCTAATTAGCAAAGTATTTTCTTTCTTTTCTCACCCACCCATTGTCTTAAAAATATGAACACCCTTGACAAAAATCCTAGCTCCGCCACTGCCTGAAGTGGTCTCCAACAGATCTCCAAGCACGAATCACAGCGATCTAACGGCGATGGCTCACGCTAGGATCTGCACCCAAAGATGCAGGGGGTAGAGTGAGCACCAAATGCGAAGCATAAGGTACCCAGTAGGTATCATAGGCCGACTGGGCACATATAACATAAAAGCGTAGTAACAGACAGAATAGAAGCAAGCAGTCACAGAAATCAACAAAAGGTACACAGGAACTAGCCCAGAGGGAAATCAACAGAACCACATGTGAGGCCAGTAAGCAGAATATACACTCCATAGGCACAGGTGAAAGTAAGAAATAACGCACCTGGGGTCCTTGCAATAACAGTGTATACATAATAAGTTTACGAAATGGACGGTATACCGGTAACCTCAAGTGTAAGAAGAGGGAAAGAGTAATGATAGACATTCTCAGGGACATGAATCAAACTCAACTAATCATATCAATCTTAAATACAGAAACTAACAGTCTAGCAGTAACCAATTTCATACTTAACCGTAACAGGAAACAATTCTGTAAGTAAATAGCAAGAGTCTACCTACAGTCCCCCGACCGCCCATAGAACCGAGGAACACAAACAAGTGAAAACAAACCCTCTGGCATCCCATACTACCGGAGCGTACAATCAACAATCAACAAACAAGGGTGGAGCCTCAAACAATGAATGATATGATGCATGAAGGTCTCAAGTGAAATGGTATCTCTGTATGTACCTCCTCCGGTGCCGATCAGGCCCAGCAGGTAGGTTCCATGGAAGGACACTGCCCGTATACCTCTACACCACCGTATACCCTTCCTCCAGCACACGCAGCCCGAAGCCCCAGGCCCGGATGGCAAGGTCCATGGAGGTCCCCGACCCCATACTAAAACTCAGTATCAAAACATGTCATCCGGAAGCAAGTTCGCTTTCAAGATAGAGACCCAGACTCGAATATGCATGCCCAGACCCTGTCCAGGACTAAAGTAGTAGGAAAATATCTCAGAAAACCCCCTCCAAGGGTGCCCGGGCATAACCGGGTCTAAACAGTAGAAAGTCATCTCATGTGCTGGTCCGACCGAGGATAAAAATCATCTCAAGTAGCAAGAAAACTCAACTAGCACCCCGGCCCTGCCGAGTCTAGCGTTAATCGTAAAACTGGTGTTTTAAAACATAATTTTACTTTCTTTTACCCAGGAATATTCACAAGTTAAATCAAACCATTTCCAAATCATTTCCATTAAAAACAGGCCCCCGGGGCCATGCAAGGTTAGAAAATAGTGCCAGTAGGCCCGAAGCCAAAACCATAGTAAAACATGGATAAACCTCTTTATATGCATGGAAATGGTATGATCACACACAATAGCTGCCCCGCAGCTCACAATCAACCTATCGACCCTGCACAGGCCAACAGCTACTCAGCAAGCATAACCAGCCTAGAAGGATAATTCTATGCCCGGGACTCGCGGACATTCCCAAAATCCCACCTTCTATGTTCTAGAGTCAACAAGGCCTCACAGGACCACAAGGGTAAATAAAATATATCGGCAAGTACTACAAACAACGGAGGAACAAAGGTAAGCGGACATGAATAAATCTGTCGAGGTCTGTGGTACCAACCTAATAAACCAACCCAAGGATGCCCATTAATACAATTTTATCCTATATATGCGGAGTCTAGGGAAAATAAACCATAACCTACCTGTCGTCCGATGCCAAGCTTGAACTTCTCCAAAAAAACTCCGAAACGAAATCACACTCGAACTCGAACTTGAATAACTTGACGTAGATAATTGATTTCCTTTTCGAAATTAAACACAACGTCAAAATATATCCTATATTCATAAAGAGTAGTAAGTTCTTTTCTGCCAACAATTCTTTCAATTTTCCTTTATCAATTAGTGAATGGAAAGTTTATTCTATTCACTTAAGCCAACACCAATTATCATAATTGATGTTAGGCCACCTAGTGGACAAGTGGCAGCATGCATTTTGGTGTGGCATCCCTTGATTCCACGTGGAATCTTGGTGTCACACCATAATATATTCTTTTCCCGATTATGTATATATTCGGGTATTGCATAAGTTCGTGGTAAAATAAATATAATTTTTGAATATACCATAATTATTAGAAAATCATTTCAAATAAAACCTACTATATTATAATAATAATTTTTAACATAACTAAATTTACTATCTCCGTTAAAATATTACAATGTATAAAACCTTATAAAATAAATACATATACAATTATATCGTAACAAAAATATTTTTCATAAACCTTTAAAATATTTTAAAAAGGTAATAATAATATAACTTTTTACCAAATTCAACTTTCAAATAAAATATTTTCAAGTACGCACGATTTTGATACTCAAGAACTCTCTTGGAACCCTCCCTTATGTTTTCTCACTGTTTCGGGACAGAAATGGCATTTTAAAACGTGAAGTTGAGGCTTTAAATCGATTTTGACCCGACCCGGTTCGCGACCCAGTTTCTGCCAGACAGTCTGCGGTAAAATAGTCATAACTTTTTACTCCGAGATTAGTTGGACGTGAGGTTTTGTATTTTGGAAACTAGACCCGTAGACCTTCGATTTGGTATTTCGGGGGACTTCTAGCTCTTTATATATTGAGAGAAAAGCTCTGAGACATTTTACCCAAAGTTCAGAAAATTTATTAAAGAAACTTACGATAACTTTTGCCGACTTGCTTGACTTCAAAACTTATCATACGACCAAACAAATGGACTCGGCACTGAACTACCAGTCCCGACAAGCCTTAAATGACTTAGGGACGCTATAAACAAGATTTAACGGTTCAAGGAAAATGTATACGCGAAAATAACCGGAAGGGTCATTACATTATCCACTACTAAAAAGGACTTTCCTCCTCGAAAGTCAAGGTCAAGGGGGTACATGAAGGCTCAAACAACTGCGGATATTGAGCCCGCATATCTCTCTCGGTCTCCCAGGTAGCCTTCTCAACTGGACGGTGCCTCCACTGAACCTTAACAACCGGGATCTCTCGAGACCTCAATCTCCTGACATCTCTGGCCAAAATAGTTGTCTGCTCCTCAACAAAGGCTAAATCCTCACCCAACTGAACTGAATCCCACTGCAATACGTGAGACTCATCTGGGACATACCAACGCAACATCGAAGCATGAAATACAGGATGTATAGCCGAAAACATCGGAGGAAAGGCTAGCTGATACGCAACACTACCAACCCTCTGAAGAATCTCAAACGACCCAATGTACCTGGGGCTAAGCTTGCCCCGCCTACCAAATCTCATCACGCCCTTCATGGGCGATACACGGAGAAACACCCAGTCACCAACACTGAACTCCAAGGCACGAAGCCTACGATCAGCATAACTCTTCTACCTGCTCGGAGTTGCCCGAAGTCTGTCCTGAATCGCTCGAACCTGATCTAAGGAATCTCGAAGCAAATCTGTGCTCTATGGCCCAGCACTAAAACAATCAAACCAACCTACCGGTGATCTGCAACGCCTGCCATACAAAGCCTCAAAAGGTGCCATGCCGATACTCGAATGGAAGTTGTTATTATAAGCAAACTCTGCCAAGGGAACAAACTGATCCCAAGAACCTCCAAAGTCAAGAACACAGGCCCGAAGCATGTCCTCCAGAATCTGAATGGTCCTCTCGGACTGGCCATCTGTCTGAGGGTGGAATGCGGTACTAAGATAAACCTTTGTACCCAAATCTCGCTGAATAGCCCTCTAGAACTGAGATGTGAACTGAGTGCCGCAGTCTGAAATGATAAAAGCTGGGACCCCATGCAACCGAACAATCTCACGAAGGTAGATCTGAGCTAACCTCTCTGCACCATAAGAAGTATGAACCGGCAAGAAATGTGCTGACTTAGTCAGCCTATCAACAATCACCCATATGGAATCAAACCCATGAGAAGTACGAGGCAAACCAACAACAAAGTCTATAGTAATCCCTTCCTACTTCCACTCATGAATGGGAAGTCGCTGCATCAAACCACCAGGTCTCATGTGCTCGGACTTAACCTGCTGGCAGTTCAAGCACCGAGATACGAAATCCGCTATATCCCGCTTCATACCACTCCACCAGTAAAGCTGCCTCAAGTCTCTATACATCTTTGTTGTGCCAGGGTGAATGGAGTATCTAGTACAATGTGCCTCATGAAGTATCAACTGAATCAAATCACTAGTCCTATCGGAAACACAAAGGCGACTATCAAACCTCAGAACCCCATCTGAATCTAGAGTAGCCCGACTGGTCTCACCCTGAATAACCTGATCACGAAGGTCACACAACTGCTGATCCTCAAACTGACGGCTCTGAATCTGATCAATCAAAGTAGAACGAATCTCAACACTGGCGAGAACTCTGCTAGGATCCGACAAGTCAAGCCTAACCAAATGGTTAGCCTAGGACTGGATGTCCAAGGCAAACGGTCGCTTTAAAACTGAAAGAGAAGCAAGGCTACCCATACTCACTGCCTTCCGGCTCAAGGCATCCGCTACCACGTTTGCCTTGCCCGGATGATACAGAATAGTGAAGTCATAGTCCTTCAGTAACTCGACCCATCTCCTCTGTCTCGAGTTCAACTCTCGCTGAGTCGTGATATACTGAAGACTACGGTGATTATTGAAGATCTCACAGTGAACTTCATATAGGTAATGCCTCAAGATCTTGAGAGCGAAAACTACCACCGCCAATTCTAAGTCATGAGTGGGGTAGTTGCGCTCGTGAACCTTCAGCTGCCTCGACGCATATGCTATTACTCGACCCTGCTGCATCAACACACAACCAAGACCAACCCCAGAAGCATCACAATACACGGAGAAGCTCTGACCCTCAACCGGCAAAGTCAAAACTGGAGCTGAAGTCAATAAGGCCTTAAGCCTCTGGAAGCTATCCTCACACTGATCCGACCACTGAAATGGGACATCCTTCCTAGTAAGCATAGTCAAGGGTGCTGCTATGGAAGAAAATCCCTCAACGAACCGTCTGTAGTAACCTGCTAACCCAATAAAGCTGCGAACCTCAGTAACAGTAGTAGGTCTAGGCCACTCACAAACCGCTGAATTATTTCCCGAATCAACCCTAATCCCATCCTTAGACACAGTGCCCTAGGAATGCAACTGACTCAAGCCAAAACTCGCACTTTGAGAACTTGGCATAAAGCCGATTGATCTCTCAAAGTCTGGAGTATAACCCTCAAGTGCTGCTCATGCTCTCTCTACTACGTGAGTATACTAAGATGTCGTCTATAAAAACTATCACAAATTGAGTCCAAATACGGGCCAAGAACCATGTGCATCAAGTTCATAAAGGCTGCGGGGGCATTAGTCAACCCAAAAGACATCACCAGGAACTCATAATGGCTATAACGTGTCCTGAATGCTGTCTTAGGGATGTCCTCCGCCCTAATCCTCAACTGATGGTAGCCAGACCTCAAATCAATCTTCGAAAACACGACTGAACCCTGAAGTTGGTCAAACAAATCATCAATCCTCGGCATCGGATACCTATTCTTCACTGTCACCCTATTCAGCTGCCGATAACATGCGCATCGACCCATCCTTCTTCTTCACGAAGAGAACAGGACCAGCCCAAGGTGACACACTAGGTCTAATAAACCCCTTAGCTAACAGATCCTGTAGCTGCTCCTTAAGCTCCCTTAACTCAGCAGGAGCCATACGGTAAGGAGAAATAGAAATGGGCCTGGTGCCCGACTCTAGCTCAATAGCGAAATCAATATCTCTCTCAGGTGGAAGGCCTGGCAGGTCGGTAGGAAACACATCGAGGAAGTCTCTAACCACAGGAACAGACTCAGGAAGAAGTAGGGTCAGCACTAACATCTCGGACATATGCTAGATAAGCTAAACACCCACGGGAAATCAACTTCCTAGCTCGAAGACAAGAGATGATCCCAGATGGTGCATGGCTAACAGAACCCTGCCACACAACCGGGGATACACCGGGCACAACTATGGTAATGGTTTTGGCATAACAATCCAAAACCACACGGTGAGGGGATAACCAGTCCATGCCCAGTATCACATTAAAATCTAGCATATCAAGAATCATCAAATCACCCCAAGTATCTGAATCACCAACAGATAACATACAGCATCTCACAATCGGATCCACTACTAAGGAATCTCCTACTGGGGTCGAAACAGAAACAGGAACAGATAATGGCTCACTAGCCAACCCCAAACAAGGCACAAAGTAGGAAGATACATATGAACAAGTGGATCCAGGATCAAATAAAGCCATAGCAGACTGATGGCACACAGAAATCGTACCTGTAATCACAGTATCTGAGGCCTCTGCCTCTGGTCTCCTAGGGACCGCGTAAAACTGACGACGACCTCCACCTGCCCGACCGCCATCCCTACCACCTGCTCTACCGCGCGGAGCTCCACCTCTACCCTGACGACCACCTCCTCTAGCCGGGGGCTGAACTGCTCGTAAAGGCTCGGCCAACTGAACTGTACCCTGCTGAGGGCAATCTCTAGCAAAATGACAAATCACACCACAAGTAAAACAAGCCCCTGGCAACCTACTCGGTCGAGATAAACCCGCAGATCCCGTATAACCACCACGGCCTGATGCCCCATAAACTGTACCTCTCGAAGACTGGCTGCCATAGCCCTGATGGTTGCTCTGACCCTGCTCGAACTGGGTACTACCGAAAGTCTGAAGGGAAGCCTGAACTGGTCGGCTGGACTGACCCTGGTGCTGCTGTGGCTGATAACCCCGGCTCCACTGGCCAGGACTTCTACCACCATATCTGGAACCACTATAGACACCCTGATGCCGCGACCTCTTATCTTTGGACCCCTGATCATGTCACTGTAAGTCCTCCACAGTGCGGGCATAGTCTACAATAGCCTAGAATGACCGACCACTGGCAATCAATATCTCAGTTGGCTGCCTGATCTCTGGCCTCAAACCCCATACAAATCTGCGAATCCTATCTGCCTCGGTAGGAATTATCATAGCTCCAAATGGTGCTAGCTGATGAAAACGGGTCTTATACTCTGAGACAGTCGTAGACCCCTGCATAAGGTGAGTAAACTGCTCCCTGCGACGCTCAAGATCACTCTAAGGTAGGAACTTGGCCATAAAGGCCTCATAAAACTCAGACCAGGTCAAAGGAGGTGACGATGGTGGTCTACAAGCAACCTGGGCCCTCCACCATAACTTCGCTGGGCCCTCCAACTGATAGGTAGTATAACCAACCCCATGAGTCTCCAACAAACCCAAATGATGCAACATCTCCTCACAGGTAGTAATAAAGTCATGTGGATCCTTTCCAGAAGTACCAGCAAACCTCGGAGGTGCTAACCTCAAAAACCTACCCAACGCCTTCTGCTCTAACTCTGTCATAGCTGGGCGAGGAGCAAGAGGCTGTGCAACGGATGGAACCGGAATGACCTCCGCACGGGGAGCCATAGTAGCAGGCTGCACTCCTGAGCTCTGTGCACCCAGGGTTGCCCCCTGAGCGGATGTTTGTGCTACCTCAGAAGGCCACTCTCTAATCACACCCAAAAGTTGTAATAGTAATCCCCGAATATCTGGAGACTGAGCTGCGGCTGGAGTTGGCATAGAAGTGGGCACTGGAGCTGGTATTGGAGCTGGCGCTGGAGCTGGTACTGGAGGTGGTACTGGAGCTGGTGGTACCCGAGCTGCCCCCTGATCCACATGCTGCTCGGGCTCTATCTCTACTCTAGTAGCTCTAACAGGTGCCACTGCTCAAGGGCGTCCTCGACCCTTAACTGGAGTGGGAGGCTCATCTCCGCGTGATGCCGATGATCTCGTACGAACCATCTGCGGAAGAATAAAGTAGAACAAATGAGATTTCCAGAAACTTTAAGGGTTCTACGCACGACCCAGAATTAATGAAAGAGTCAAATTTCCTAAAATGCCACTGTAGCCTCCCAAAGATTTAGTACGGACGTCTCCGCCCCGATCTACAGGACTCTACTAGACAATGGCTCCTATATCGATGACACCGGTGAACCTAAAGCTCTGATACCAAGTTGTCACGACCCAATTTCTTGGTCATAATGGCACCTACAACCCCCCGGTAGGCGAACCAATCCCTGTAGCCAAGAACAGTTAGTAATGGGCCACTAACTAACAAATAAGCTGAAGAACAGCTTATTAAGCAAAAGTAAGCAAACTAGATAAAGAGAATAGATAACAGGAATATATATATACATATGCGGAAACTAAACCAAACCCAGAGACCTGATATCATAGTATAGAGCAAAAACTACATACATGGAGTACAAACTATCCAAAACAATATATACAGATGTCTCTGAATTATAATAGAGTACATGATGCAAAAGATAAACTAAAGCTAAGCTCCGATCGCCAAGAGCTCACCCTCAGTCTGAAGTAGTCCCCAACAGATCTCCAAGCATGAATCACAGCGATCTAACGGCGATGGCCCATGCTAGGATCTGCATCAACAGATGCGGGGGGTAAGGTGAGCACCAAATGCGAAGCATAAGGTACCCAGTAGGTATCATAGGCCGACTGGGCAAATATAAGATAAAAGCGTAGTAACACACAGAATAGAAGCAAGCAGTCACAGAAATCAATGAAAGGTACACAGGAACTATCCCAGAGGGAAATCAACAGAACCACATGTAAGGCGAGTAAGCAGAATATACACACCACACCATAGGCACAGGTGAAAGTAAGAAATAACGCACCTGGGTCCTTGCAATAACAGTGTATGCATAATAAGTTTACGAAATGGACGGTATACCGGTAACCTCAAGTGTAAGAAGAGGGAATGAGTAATGATAGACATGCTCAGGGACATGAATCAAACTCAACTAATCATATCAATCTCAAATCCAGAAACTAACAGTCTAGCAGTAACCAATTTCATACTTAACCGTAACAGGGAACAATTTTGTAAGTAAATAGCAAGAGTCTACCTACAGTCCCCCGGCCGCCCATACAACCGAGGAACACAAACAAGTGAAAAGAAACCCTCCGGCATCCCATACTACCGGAGACGTACATTCAACAAACAACAAACGAAGGGTGAGCCTCAAACAAGAATGATATGATGCCATGAACGGTCTCCAAGTGAAATGGATCTCTGTATGTACCTCCTCCGGTGCCGATCCAGTCCCAGCAGGTAGGTTCCATGGAAGTATCACTGCCCGTAATACTCTACTCCAGCCGTATAATCCTTTCTCTGAAACATGCAGCCACCCCAGGCACCGGATGGCAATGTCCATGGAGGTCCCCGACCCCATACAAAACTCAG
>QJPP01005383.1:0-76514 GCA_003996215.1 Jaltomata sinuosa | reverse complement strand
ATATTATAATAATAAATTTTAACATAACTAAATTACTATCTCCGTTAAAATATTACAATGTACAAAAACCCTATAAAATAAATACATATACCATTATATCGTAACAAAAATATTTTTCATAAACCTTTAAAATATTTTAAAAAGGTAATAATAATATAACTTTTTACCAAATTCAACTTTCAAATAAAATATTTTCAAGTACGCACGATTTTGATACTCAAGAACTCTCTTGGAACCCTCCCTTATGTTTTCTCACTGTTTTGGGACTGAAATGGCGTTTTAAAACGTGAAGTTGAGGCTTTAAATCGATTTTGACCCGACCCGGTTCGCGACCCGGTTTGCAACCCAGTTTCTGCCAGACGGTCCGCGATAAAACAGTCATAACCTTTTACTCCGAGATCAGTTGAACGTGAGATTTTGTGCGTTGGAAACTAGACTCGTAGACCTTTGATTTGGTATTTTGGGGGACTTCTAACTCTTTATATATTGAGAGAAAAGATCTGAGACATTTTACCCAAAGTTCAGAAAATTTATTAAAGAAACTTACGATAACTTTTGCCCACTTGCTTGACTTCAAAACTTATCATACGACCAGACAAATGGACCTGGCACTGAATTACTGGTCCCGACAAGCCTTAAATGATTTGGGGCCACTACAAACAAGCTCCAACGGTTCAAGGAAAATGTATACGTGGAAATAACCGGAAGGGTCATTACAGTAAGGTAGACTTTGGTTAACATTCGGAGAAGACGGCCTTAGATAGAAATTCCTTCAACACTATTAGCTCTGGAATATCACTTTTGGTCTAGAGAGACCATTGGTATGGGTCTTGAGGCTTACGAACTCGATTTTGGCCTTAGGTTCCGTTTTGGTTTTAGTTGGCCTAAAGGTTGATTTTTGAAGCGGGGCCCACTTTTTATTAAATCGACCTCCGATGGGATTTTTTTCAATTCCATTGAGTCCAAAATGGCATTTTTAGTTGAATAGCTCAACTCATTTGTGTTTGTGGGACCCCAGATGTGTTCCAGGTGGTCCAATTGTTAGAAATTTCCTTAGCTTGGCAGCAGCTATGCTGGTTGCTGGTCTTGCAGTATAGTCTGCGCCTGGGTCGTGCGTGTGCCTGCGCATGCATGATTTTCCACCTTGGCATGCCAGCATTCTTGTGATGTCCTAGCCCTCCTTGGCCCCAATGCGCTTGTGCATGCCAGTCGCCTCGGCCCCAGCGCGCGCCTGCGCCTGCATAGCCGTTGTAACACCTGGGCGTTTGCAGTCTTATAAATCTAGCCAACCTTCTACTCTCCTTCCATTTCCAGATTTTCCCAAAACGTTTCCCCTATTATTTAAAGCTCCAAAACATCCATTAATCACCCCTGATCATTCCAAAAGCTTGGAGGCTTAAATATTTTTGATCCTTGGTCGTTTGTTGGATTCTAATTTGGTAAGTTTCCTCTTTAATTTTTGGTTTTCTTCTTTAATTACCTCTTTGTTTATTTTTATTCTTGGGCTGTTTTTATTCCTTATGTTGATGAAAATCCACTCAATTTTGGAGCATGTACTCTCGGGAATATTGGGAACAGTGTGATATTTTTTGTTTCTATCTTTGGGTTGTGGGGCCTATGGGCCTGCTTGCGACCTGAATTTAAACCCGGCTATACGCTTAGAATTATGGGTACCATTGGCTTCATCTTGATGACTAGTATATTGTGATTATAGTTTGTTCGCGATTCATGGCTTCTCGGAGCATTTCAAGCTTGGATGACGTTGTTCCAGCAACTAGTCATTAGAAGTCAAATAGGTTACAGGCTTCCCTACCTTAGACTTTGCGTATATAGTCTATAACCGTATTAATTAGCATCCTTGGGTTGGTTATTCTAGGTTGACACGCCAGACCTTGTCCATCTCTTCTATCCATTTTATTTCCTATGTTTTTGTAGTATTTGATGTAGTATTATAATATTACTCTTATAGCCCAGTGTGACTTTTGTATAATCTTTTGGACCATAGTGGTAGGATATTTGGGAATGTCCTCGAGTCCTGGACATCGAGATATTAGGTTAGGCTGGATATCTATGTTGTAGAGTAGATTGTTCCTGTACAAAGATGATGGGTTGATTGTGAGCCATTGGGCTATTGTTTGTTTGCGATCATATCATTTATGCAAAGGATTTTCTGCATATCTTACTACCATTTTGGCTACGTGCCTACTACAACCATTTTTCTAACTCTAAATGGTTCGAAGGCCCATTTTCAGTAAAAATGATAATAAAAAGGGATTTGGAACTGACTTGATTGATCTTCTTGGAATAAAAAGGATATTATGATGATTTTATCACTGGTTTTCATATTGATACTAGACTCGATTGTTCCATAGTGCTAGACATGTTTTTACTATAGATTTAGACCCAAATATACTTCAGGCACCCTTTATTAGAGTTTGAGATTTCTATTACTCATTTAGATGTGGATATACTCTGGGCACATACTACGAGATTCGAATCACTAATCTAGACCCGACCCAGATACACTTTGTGCGGTTATATTTTTTTTCACATTCTTTTTTGTATGTGGTCGAGGACCTCCATGGACCCTACTAATCTGGACCAGGGGCTACATGCTGAGTGTGGTGGAGCAGGGGTATACGGTGGAGTTGAGGTATAGAGGGTGCGTCCCTCTATGAGTCCTACCTACTAGGCCTTTAGGCACCGAGGATAGGTACATAAAGGGTTACTATCACACCGGTTCCATCATATCATATCACATCATGCATATTGTACTTGGATTCACCCTTGTTTGTTGTTTGATTAGTGTACGGTCCGGTAGTATGGGATGCCGGAGGTTTTTTTTTCACTTCATTATGTTCCTCGAGTGTATGGACTGCTGTTGGGACTGTAGGTAGATATTATTACTTTTATCCTATTATAGAGCTTGTTATGGTCTTTGGTAATTAGTGGTTGTTGCTATCCTAGTGTAGTACTTGTTAAAGCCTTCCGATTATTGGTGGAGTAGTGGAGTTTATCTTGTAAAGGCACTAGTTTTGTGGCCTTCTTAGCACTTGTGAGTTAGCGGAATCCATTTTATCATGGTGCTAGTTAGTGGCTTTTCAATTTCTTATGGTGTAGATTATTCTATCCTAGGGTTGTATTTATGAGGTTTTTTTTTGTCTATTCTTATCTTGAGAATGTGTTTAGCATGATTTCGTTAGTTATATTGCTTCTAGCATGAGTATGTTTACTTGCTTTTCTTCCTTCCTTTTTTACTTGAGGTTACCATTATACTACCATTCTTTTTTAACTCTCTCTTTATATTTTTTGTTGATAGCATGGATCCAGGGGCATTCTTCTTTCCTTCACCTGTGTTCTGTATTATATATATCTTCTGTGACTAGCATAGCATGCTTGTATTCTCTTGGTCTTCTATTCGTCCTAGTTTCCATGTGCTTTCTTTGTTGTTTCTGTGACTGCTATCTTGATTATCTTCTATTTACTTCTTTTATATCTTATATGCGCTCAGTAAGCCTATGATGCCTACTGGGTGCCCGTTGCTTTGTAATTCATGCTCATACTACACTTCTGCATATTTTTGGTGCAGATCCTAGTGTGAGCTTTCACCATTTTTTGCGTAGATACTCCTGCAGCTTTTGGGTATTTGAGACTAGGGTGAGATCCTGATGGCAGGGGCTTGATCATATCTCATCTTTTGGCACTGTTACTATTTATTTATTTGAAGACAGTTGTATATTCTATTTTCTTATTTCTAGTACATTGTAATCTATTAGAGGCTTATGTACTATCGATACCAGGTCGTGTGTTGGTTTAGTTTTTTTTATGTATATATTCAGGTTGTTTGCTTTCGCATTGTTCTACTTTTGTAACACCCCAGGATATGAACCAGCTACTGGACTGTACTCAAGGAACCACGATTAAGATCACGGACCATAGTATGGAACCATGGTCTATCATCTTGACCATGATTCCCATTTCCAGTAGACCCAGAGTTGGTGCCCCGGGTAGCGTGAGTCAAATAACAGGTTGTAGTCCAGGACCACGAACCGTCATTTGAATCATGGATCCAAAGACTAGAGGAGTACTAATTTCCTCCCTCAGAACCACGGACGGGATCACAGAACGTAGTTTAGAACCACGGTCCATCCTATCACTCATGGTTCCCCTTAATCAGAGGACCATCATTTTAAGCCCAGAAACCATGAGTTAGAACATGGACCATACTACAGAACAATGGTCCGTCCTTTAACTCATGGAATCTGCAGAGCAGAAGACCCTCAACTAGAGACCCAGGAACCATGAACCACACGACGAACCATTGTTCAGAACCATGATCCATCCTGTGAAGTCATGGTTTCCTCAGATCAGAGAACCCCTAAGACTTCTGGAGAGGACCATGAATCAATTGATGGTCCATCATCTGGGACTACGGTCTATCAACCAAGCCGTGATCCCTGAGTCATGATTTTTTTGCAGAGTTCTTTTAAATTCCCCAGGGGTATTCTGGACTTTTCCTTCCTCTTTTAATGCCTAAGCTACGACGTTTTGGGTTATTCTAAGCCTAATTAATTATTCAAAAGCTACCTAAATTATCTATTCTCTAAAATCATCAGACTTAGAAAGAAAAGGAGAAAACGAGATGATAATTTTTCTCTCAAGAACAAGCAGGAGGTCTTCTTCAAGCTCAGTACTAAACCCAAATATTTTCTCCATAGATTCTTCTCAAGGTATGTGGGATTTCATCAATGGGTTTCTTTCACCCATTGAGTCCCTAGTTTCAGCCAGTTCTTCAGTTCTCCATGAATTTGTTCAGACCTAGGGTTCCTAAATCTTAGGGATTCATAGTAATTCAGATTCTACTGCTTATAATGATATTTATTTCATGTTTCTTGTAGAATTAGTATAGTCACATGTACAGAATTCAGTAACCCTAGGTTGTATGCAAATTATGTATTCCTAATCTATTTTTTCTAGGCAGATAATTCAGACAACCATGTTTCAGAGTAGAATGCTATCATGTTTTTAGTATATTTGTATGTTGCATTCTCAGATACCTATCAGTGTATGAGTTATCCAGTAATTCAGCTTGCATTTTATTGCTTACATTCAGTTGGGAGAAGACCTAGTACCAAGCGGATGACAGGATGAAGGCTTAGCTGTCAGATGAGGCTAAGACCTTTAGTAACAGTCTCCAAGTCCTAGAACTATGGTGCCAGCGTAGGTATAGAAGGGTGCCAGCTGTCAAATAAGGTTGGTTGTTCTTGTCCCTTGTAGACATCAGTTTAATGGATCCACGTTAGACTTGTTCGTACTCTTGGCAAGGTATGAACACCCTTCTATCCAGGGTTATAGGTTGGCCCCATAGTTAGCGCAACCTGAGGTATGTCATTTAATAGTATCTCCCACAGTCAGACTCATATTGCATTAACCATGTACTCAGTATATATATATATTTCAGTTATTCAGCCCAGCATATTATATTATATGTTCATGTTAGCATGGATATTGTATCCAACTTATTATCCAGTTTATGCTTCAGTATGTATTTCTATGTTTAGTTTTATGTTGTTCAACTTAGGTTCTATCTCGCATGCTTAGTACATTCGAATTATTGACGCATACTTGTGTGATACATTATTTTATGATGTAGGTTCTGGCGCTTAACATCCTGATCGCGCTTAGATTGATTTCCGATCCGCACTCAGCAACTTCATTGGTGAGTCCTCATAGATCGAGGTTGATAGACATGCTTTAGTTTACATTATTTATTCAAGTTTTTAGATTGTTGGAGCTAGATAGGGGCATGTCCTAGCAACTCATATAAGTTAGAGGCTTTCAGACATAGATAAGATTCAGCTATTGAGTAGTTAGTGTTGTTTCTGTCATCACTATACTCTATATACATTTTTTATATTCAGACATGTTTTGGGATCTTTTGCAATTCAGATATGAAACTGCTTTCAGCTTCTGCACAATATATATTTTAATTTAAATTTTCTAGATATGCTAGACCATAGATTAGCTTGGGGTCACTTGTGACACTAAGCACTGTGTTACTTCTAGGGGGTAGCCTCGGGTGTGACAACTTTATCTCTGCTTTTGCTTATTTTTGCTTATTGTGCATGTTAGGTTAGGTAGTACCCATTACTAATCATTCTGGACTATGGGGATTGGTTCGCCAACTGGGGGGATGTAGGTGCCAACATGACCTGAGAAATTAGGTCATGACAGCTTGGTATAAGAACCCCAGGTTCACTAGTGTCATTAGTACAAGAGCAAGTGTCTAAGTTGTGTCTTGTAGATTGATACGATGACGTCTGCATCCTATCTGCGGGAGGCTATATGGCATTATTAGGAAAAGTTCTCTATTCTTGGATCCTTACCGTGCGTTCCTGGCTCTATCAACCTCTAAACTTCATTATTTCATTCCTTCTTAGATGCCTAGGAAGAGTACGATAATGGATGATGATAAGGCTTTTATGCCTGTTGCTTTAGTGTTTCCTCCAGTGCCAAGATTTCAGAATGAGAGCATACCGCATCAGTTAGGCAGTTTGGGGATAGCCCAGCCTCTGATAGGGTATACAGCTACCTCAGATCTTTGGGATACCATGGCTAGGACTCTGAGTCTTCAAAAGGGTGTATCCATATCGGAGGTAGGGGCAGTACCCAGTTCTTTGAAATGTGCTATAGTTAGGATTGAGGTTCTAAGTCTTCAGCAAGGTTGTAGGTCAGTATTGGAGTAGGAAGAGAGGTTTCATGAGGTGATTCAGCATACTGATAGGACTATCCCTACAGAGTTTGAGAGAGTTCAGGGTTTTATTGGAGGTTTGATTTCACCACTCCGTTTAGCGATAGAGCACTTGGTTACAATTGGGACTACCTTTCTTTAGGTGGTTGACCATGCTTTGTCTATAAAGGGGATATGTCACGAGGCATATATAGGTAGTGCTAAGAGGCGACATTATTAGAGAAGTTTCTGAGGTTCTCAAACTCGAAGTAGGTGATTCTGTGGCAGGGATTGGTTCCATTGTTTTCTATCTAGCAGACCAGTTTTGGTGGCTCCACAGGTTTCATAAGGTGGTTGGACAGAGCATGTCGAGCAGAGTAGGCATGGTACAAGTCAGGTTTCCTAGGGTTTGCATTCAAGGCATGTAGGACATGGTAGCCGATCAGGTCCATTGAGATCTTCCCAACAGACTTTATCTGCTATAGGTTGTTTTCTGTGCAGTGAGCATGGGCACTTTGCTAGCAATTTCCCTATGATCATACATTTCAGCCAGCAGGGTTGGCAGATTTTATCTCTTAAGGCTCCAGCTCCAGCGCCACCATCTAGAGGCAGTGTGCAGGGTAGTAGGGGTGGTCCCCAGGTAGTGAGTGGTAGTGTGCAGAGTTATTGGGGTGGTCCTCATATAGTTAGAGGTGGTTTTTTGTTAGGTGGTTCAGGTATCTGTCCATAGTTGACAGGCACCATTCATCCGAGTAGGCCTTCCTTGGGTTGCTATAATTATAGAGTTATTGGTTACTTTTCTAGAGATTGTCCTCGGTGCAGGAAGATCGAGCCTTCAACATTGGCTACTCAGTCTAGAGATAGACACGACAGTCTGATGCCCCTCTTGGTAGTCCAAAGGTAGAGGTTCCAGATATCGTTGTTGTAGGTACATCTTTTGTTACCATCAGCTAGTGTTGGCATTGTTTTCCTTGTGAATCTACCCCTTTTATTTGGTGTATTTGTACATCTGCCTAACTGTTTCTTATTTGGTTGTATTACTATTTGAGTTATAGTGTTTATGCATACGTTTTCTTGGTAAGTTATTCCCTTTTAGTAACGGATGAGGTGTGTTGTCCTTGGTAGGTCATCACCTGCAGTTGTGACTCATGGGTAGGTTTGGTTGGTTTTATTTTTGGTTTCATTATGGTTCTAGAATTTGTTTGAGCTTTTCAAATTTCTAGAGGTCTTAGGTGGTTGTTTCCTAGTCTGTTATCTAGCATTTGCTAGGAGTCTTTCCATTTATGTGGTGTGGTACCGGTAGTAGTGTATGAAGGGGGGGAGTTACTTGTCTTAAATAGATAGTGTTGGATATGCCAGTGGGCATTGTATGTTGTTGCTTTTCTCGGGAGGTTAGAACAAACCTTCTTTATCTGGTTGGTTTGGAAAGTTAGTAGGTATGGGTTGTTTTCATTGTTTTCTTTTGTTTCAAGTGTGGTTGAGCTATTTCCATTATTTTCCCCAGTTCCAATTGAGTTGAGTTTTGACTGTAGCGTTGTGGTTGAGTTGGGCATTCGGCTTATTCTTATTTTGCCTCATTGAGTGTCGCTAGTAAAAGATATGTGACCTAAAGTAACAACTCCAGGATCTTCTGTGAAAGAGTTTGTCAGTTTTAGGTTATCTTTGCAAAGGGTTCCGTTTAGTTTGAAAATGGACAGAGATGACTCCTTGTTTACGTGTATGGGTTTCTAGTAGTTGACTGAAGTGATGACTGAGGGTATGCTTAGGTTTGGTGTTGATGATTTGATTCGACCGACTACAGAGTTTGGTACTATCTTACTTAGATAAATTTGAGGGCAAGAATCCTTCTAGTAGAGCTCGAGGTGGTGGCTATTTCCAGTACTACCTTTGGGAGCTTGTTGCATTATCTGTAATTTCCTTTTTATATTCTTTTGGTGACCCAAGTCTTAGCAGCATCTATGAATTGGTCAGATCGTATGATTAGAGCCTAGATGGCTCTAGTTTCTATAGTGTTCATCGGCAGCATTTGAGTCTACTTAGGGGTTCGGCAGCATAGGCACTGATCGGTAATTGGAGTTGAGTTTAAGATTCATGGACTAGAAGGTTACTTCAAATGGTTCATGGAAAATTCTCTTCGATTGGGGCATCTTTGAGCCAGAAAGCAGTGAGTACAGACAACTTAGCTTTTCTCTTCCAGTTTAGGAGCGGCAGTTAGCCTTGGACATCCAGTACTTCGCTAACCATTTGATTAGGCTAGACTTTTCAAATCCCAACTGAGTTTTTGCTAGAGTTGAGGTCCATTTTAACTTGGTTGGACAGATTCAACAACGTCTGTTCAAGGAGCAGTGGTTGTGTGGTTTATGTGATTAGGTTGTACGTATTAAGGCCAGCAGGGCTACTTTGAATTCTGATAGTACTTTGAGTTCGATGGTCACCTCGGTATTCCGAGAGTTGGAGGATTGATTTAGTTGATTCCCCAAGGGTTGTCTATTACATGTGATTCTAGCATTGGTTAGGCTCTGCTACTGCGGGCCAGGAGTTATGAGATGTTGATTGCTTCAGAGTTTGTGGTTTATGTACCGGTACAGCAGAGCAAGTATTTTGAGCCAGAGGGTGAGTTGAAAGATTATGAAGTTTTCAATAGCTAGGTGGCGACCTTGGACTTCAGACATATTTTCCTTCACCTACAGGTTGGTTTTACTTACTATTCATAGCATGATGGACTTTTTTATGACGTAAGGCTAGTAAGGTAATCTTGAATCTGAATGGTTTTCGAGTATTTAGAGTAGCAACAGTATTTCTAGAGTTTGGAGCTTAGTTCATGGCTGCGGACTTTGTGGTAGGCATACCATACTCCTTACGGGGATTCAATTTTGTTTGGGTCTTTTTGGGCCAGTTTCCCTAGTTCATTCACTCTTAGATGATTCAGACTTGGCACGGCTCAGCGAGGTTGGTTTGGTTTTACAGTTAGAAGGTTCTCCGTATGCATAAGGTGTTCATTCATGTAACTCCCGACCCTGGTGTGCTAGTTGCAGTTAGGATCCCATGGTTGGTTCAGTTGGTGCAGGTATTGAGATTGATCTTAGAAAAGGTATGCGTCCATTGGATGATGATCAATCGAGGAAAGTTACTCCAGTTTTTGAGGATATGCTACGAGTTATTATCTTGGATGGCATAGGCTAGTAGACTAAAGCTTTGCTTGGATATAGTTTGAGTCTGAAGGTGACATTATTCGAGGTTGAGTATAGGGGAAAGTATGGATCTCCAATGTATTAGTTGATGTTTCGAGGGTGGCTCGAGTGTTTAACTTGTGTGAAACTTTATGGTCATGGTGTAGAGTATTCAGGTAAGATAGAAGGGTTTTGTGGGTCAATGGGTTCATCTGTTAGAATTTTGGTTGGTGGCTTTCTGGGTGAACTTGGTTATAGTATCGAGGGTTAGCATTCTGAGTGTTGATCGCCTTGGTTATCTTGATTTGGATGTTGTGTTGGTGCATTCCAGTTGAATTCCTTAAGGTTCATTTAGGTTGATAGACCTTTGGAGTTTTGGAAGTTAAATATTGGAGTCTAGCTTGGCTAGTAAGGAGATAAGGTTTGGTAGGTTTTCTTGGGTTTAGCTACATTGGGCGCCTTCTGGTCGAGGAGGCTACCCAGGATACTAAGGGAGTGGTTCAGGCTTAGTATTCATCTTCATTTGAGTCTCCGTTGTTTCCTTTTCATGACTTTTACAGATAAAAGTCCTTTTTATTAATGGATGATGTAACGACCCTTCTGGTTATTCCCATATTTTTTCCTTCTTTGTACTGTTAGAGCTTGCTTGTTGCGGCCCCAAGTCATTTATGGCTTGCTCGGACTGGTAGTTTGGTGCTTGGGCCATTCATTTGGTCTTTATGGTAATTTCCTTGTT
The DNA here is from genome assembly GCA_003996215.1 of Jaltomata sinuosa. Classification (NCBI taxonomy): domain Eukaryota; kingdom Viridiplantae; phylum Streptophyta; class Magnoliopsida; order Solanales; family Solanaceae; genus Jaltomata; species Jaltomata sinuosa. The sequence goes on along the minus strand of QJPP01005383.1, from coordinate 65,878 downwards.
TTAGAACCTTCACTTAGGAAATCGTTGACTTCAGTCAACATTCTTAGCAATTGTGCTGGGTATCAAATTTGGACAGTTCCTTTATCTCCGAGCGTGGACTTTGGCCTAGTTGGACATTTGGTCGGGATCCAGGAGCTCTCAGTTTGAAATTCTCTCTATTTCTATGTTTTTAGGTCAGTTTGGCTTGTAAGGTTGACTTTGGTCAATATTCAGAGAAGATTTTGTTAGTGTTGTTAGCTCTAGAATATCACTTTTGAGCTCGAGGGACTATTGGTTCTAGTTCCGAGGCTTCCTGACTCAATTTTGGCCTTAGGTTCCATTTTGGTTTTAGTTAGCCTAAAGGTTAATTTTGGCATGGGGCCTACTTTTTCTTAAATCGACCTCTGATGGGGTTTTCATCGATTTTGTTGAGTCCAGAATTCCATTTCTAGTTAAATAGCTCAACTTGTTTGTGTTCGCAGGACCCCAGATGCATTCTCGGTGGACCGATCATTAGAAATTTCCTTAGCATGGCAGCAGCTATGCTGGTTGTTGGTGTGGAACTGCTGCGTGCACTTCGGTCGTGCCTACACCTAGGCCCTGCACCTACATGACTTCCCACCTTGGCATGCATGCACGCCTGTGCTATGCCAGCCTTCCTTGGTGTCAGCATGCCTGTACGTGCCAGCCGCTTTGGAGCCAGCGCGGCTGCTCCCGCATGGTCGTTGTACCGCCTGGTCATTGGCAGCCTTATAATGCTGGCCAGCCATCTTCTCTCCTTCCATTTCCAAATTTTCCAAAAATGTTTACCCCATTTTTAAGCTCCAAAACCTCCATTAATCACCCCTGATCATCCCAAAAGCTTCGAGGCTTGAATATTTTCGATCCTTGTTTGTTTGTTGGCTTCTAATTTGATAAGTTTCCTCATTAATTTCCAGTTTTCTTCTTTAATTCCCTCTTTCTTTCTTTTAATTCTGGGGTTGTTTTGAGCCCTTGTATTAATTCAAATCCGCTCAATTTTGGAGGATGTCCTCCCGAGAATAATGGAAACACTATGGTGTTTTTCAATTCTGGCTTCAAATTACAGGGCCCATGGGCCCGCTTATGACCCAAATTTCAACCCGACTATACTTTTATCATTATGGGTACTGTTGGCTTTATCTTGATGGGTAGTATATTATGTTTATAGTATGTTCACGATTCGGGGCTTCTCAGAGCAGTTCGAGCTTGGACGACGTCATTCCAGCAGCTAGTCATCGGACGACAGGAAAGTTACAGTCTTCCCTACCTTAGACTTTGTGTATATTGGCTATAAATGTATTAATTAGCATCCTTGGGTTGGTTATTCTAAGTTGGCACCCCAGACCTTGTCCGTCTCTTCTGTCCATATTATTTCCTATGTTATTTATAGTATTTGATGTAGTATTGTAATATTACCCTTATGGCCTCATGTGGACTTTGTATAAGCCTTTGGACCATAGATGGTGGGATATTTAGGAATGTTCACGTGTCTCGAATATCAAGATATTAGGTTAGCTGGATATCTATGTTGTAGAGTTGATTGTGCATGTGCAAGGCCGATGGGTTAATTGTGAGCTGTTGGGCTACTTTTTGTGTGCGATCATATCATTCAGGCAAAGGATTTTCTGCATATTTTACCACCATTTTTTCTACGATCCTACTATAATCGGTTTTCTAAACTCTGGATGGCCCGAGGGCCCATTTTGGGTATAAATGATGATAAAAAGGGATCTGGAACTGACTTGATAGATCTTCTTTGAATAAAAGGGATATTATAATAATTTTATCACTGGTTTTCATACTGATACTAGACTTGGTTGTGCCGTAGTGTTGTACATGTTTTTACTATGAATTTAGACTTGGATATACTTCGGGCACCCTTTATTGAGGTTTTGAGATTTCTATTACTGATTTAGCCCCGGATAAAATTTGGGTACGTACTTTGAGATTCCAATCATTGATTTAGACCCGGATACACTCCGGGCAATTATATTTGGTTTTCGTGTTTCTTTTCTGTATGTGGTTGAGTACCTACATACAGCACGCCAATCCGGACCCGAGGCAACATGTTGAGTATGCCGGAGAAGGGATATATGGTGGCATTGAGGTATAGAGGGTGAGTCCCTCTATGGGTCCTACCTACTAGGGCCTTTAGGCAGTGGGGTTAGGTACATATAGGGTTACTATCACACCGGTTCAATCATATAATATTACATCACGCATATTGTATTCGGATCCACCCATGTTTGTTGTTTGCTCAGTGTATGCTCTGGTAGTATGGGATGCGAGGGGCTTGTTTTCACTCCATTCTGTTCCTCGGGTGTATGGGCTCCCGTTGGGACTTTAGGTAGATTATATTACTTCTATCCTATTATAAAGCTTGTTATGGCCTTCAGTTATTGGTGGTTTAGCGGTTGTTATCCTAGTGTATTACTTGTTAAAGGCTTTCGATTATTAATGAAGTAGTGCAGTTTATCTTGTAGAGAAACTAGTTTTATGGACTTCTTAGAACTTGTGAGTTAGCGGATTCCATTTTATTGTGGTGTTGGTTAGTGGCTTTTCAATTTCTTGTGGTGTAGATTATTCTATCCTAGGGTTGTAGTTGTGAGGTTGCTTTCTGTCAATTTTTATCTTGAGAATGTGTTTAGCATTATTTTGTTAGTTACATTGCTTCTAGCATGAGTATGTTTACTTGCTTTCCTTCCTTCCCTTTTTACTTGAGATTATCGGTATACCGCCATTTTTCTTAAAATCTCTATTTATATATATTGTTGATTGCAAGGATCCAGGTGCATTCTTCTTTCCTTCACCTGTGTTCTGTATTATATATATTTTCTGTGACTAGCATAGCATGCTTGTATTCTCATGGTCTTCTATTCGTGTTAGTTTCCATGTGCTTTCCCTGTTGTTTCTGTGAATGTATTTTTGATTATTTTCTATTTATTGCTTTTATATCTTATATGCGCTCGGTTGGACTATGATGCCTATTGGTTACCCATTGCGTTGCAATTGTTGTTCATATTACACTTATGCATCTTTCTGGTGTAGATCCTAGTGTGAGCTTTCGCAGTTGATCGTGTAGATGCTCATGCAGCTTTTGGGTATTTGAGATTAGGGTCAGCTCCTGATGGCCGTGGCTTGACCACATTTCATCTTTTGACACTGTTACTCTTTGTTTATTCAAAGACAATTGTATATTCTATTTTGTTATCTCTATTACTTTGTATTCCATGAGAGGCTCATGTACTATCAATACCAGGTCGTGGGTTGGTTTAGTTTCTTTATGTATATATTCAGGTTGATTGCTTCCGCGTTGTTCTACTTTATCCCTGCTTCCACTTATTTCTGCATATTGTGCGTGTTAGATTAGGTAGTACCCTATTACTAATTATTTCGGGCTACGAAGATTGGTTCGCTTACTGGAGGGTTGTAGGTGCCATCATGACCTGAGAAATCAGATTGTGACATATATATATATATATATATATATATATGAGTGTGTGTGTGTGTGTGTGTTTGTGTGTGTGTCTGTGTCTGTGTGTGAGCACGCGCGTGCCCGTGTGTTGCATGATAAACATATATAAGAATTGATTGGCACCCAAATTCAAAAATTGACTCTAGGTGCCACGATTGAAATACTAAATTCTCGCACGTGAGAAACAATTTCAAATCCTCTATTGATTACTATGAAGTTATATCCTTGTATGTCCGTGTTCCCTTTTCTATCATTTTTCTCCTTTTCTCAATTTCCTTTATTCCTTCAATAATTTCTAGCTTTAGAAGTTCATTTTTATTATTTTTTAAATTATATATCTGCTCCTTTTTTTCTTTCTAGATCTTCAATTTTTTATTTATATATGACTTTAATAATTTCCCTTTTTATCCATCTAATATATTTTTTTCTTGATTTTCAAATTCCTTTAGAATTGTAGCATTAATAGACAAAATATTTAATCTAGCTATATGTGGATCAAAGGGTGCATTTCTAATTCAAATTTTATTTTTTATTTTATGCTTCTAATCTCATTATTCAATAGAGTTTGAATCAAGAGAATTAGATCGGCTTGGACACAAACTTATTCGATTGAACAATCACATATTTATTTATGAATCAAATATGTTGTAAATCAAACTAAATAACTCCATGTAATAACCCTTTCAATCATTCCCACATTTTTGCTTTCTTTGTACTATTAGAGCTTGTCCATAGCGGCTCCAAGTCATTTATGACTTGCTAGGACCGATGGTTCAGTGCTCGGGCCATTCATTAGGTCACTATGACCATTTCCCTATTTTAGAGCTCTAAATTAGGAAATCTTTAACTTTAGTCAACATTCTTAGCAAGCGTGCTCAGACTTAAATTTCCCACAGTTCCGTTAGCTCCGGAGCATGGACTTTGGTCTAGTTGGACCTTTTGTCGAGGTCTGGGAGCTTTTGGTTTGGTTTTATCTTGCTTTCTGTGTTTTCTGGCCAGCTGGACTTGGAAGTTTGACTATGGTCAATATTCAAAGAAGACGTCCTCATATGGTAATTTCGCGAGTGTTATTGGCTCCAAACATCGACTTTGGCTTAGAGGTACCTTTGGTTTGGGTCCCGAGGCTTCCAGAATCGTTTTGGGCCATTGGGTTCCATTTTGGGAAAGTTAGCTTAAGGATGGTTTTGGGCATAGGGGCCCACCTTTTATTAAATCGACCTTCGTTGGGAATTTCATTGATTCCGTTGAGTCCAAATTGCCAACTTTAGTTGAGTATCATGTTTGGTTTTTGTCGGTTGTATTCTGAATGAATCCCGATGGTCCATCCTGTGAGTTTTTAGCCTTAAAAGTTTTGCTTGTTTTGCTAGTTCTAGTGTATCCATTTTTGCAGCCCTTGTGTCGCATTTGCGGATAGCACATTTGTTGGAGAGCACCGTATTTGCAGTCCTCACTTTTGTGGACTTTATTCCGTATTTGCGGAGGTCCATTTGTTTGGGGATTTCAACTTTTGCAAAGATCTGTCACTTTTGCGACGATTGCATTTGTGGAGATTTTTTTTGCTTTTGTGGAGGCATGGGTGAATAGTGACCTCTACATTTGTGAAGAAAACTTCTGCTATTGTGGAGATTACTGGCAGTTTATAAACTCTTCCTTCCTTATTTCAAAGCCGAAACTCATTTATCTCTATTGATTCTGGAACTCTTAGCTCCCAAATTTTGTGTGGATTGATCACAAACATTGGGGAATTTTTTCCGTTCTCGTGATCAAGTTTTCATTATATATTGTAAGTATTCCAACCTTTAATCCTATAATTTCTTCGTTTGATTCTCAAATTGGTTCTTGGGATTGTAGGGATGTTTTAGGCCCTTTTCCTTCTCGGATTGTGCTCACTTTCTAAGCATTCATTCCTGGCAATATTGGGAACCTCGTGGCAGCTTTTGTTTTTGGTTTTGGGTTGTAGGGTCTACGGGCCCACTTTTGACCTGGATTGTGACCCGTCAAACATATTAGCAATATGGTTGTCGCTAGCTTTGTTTTATCATGTAAATTACGTTTGTGATAGTTTGAGTGCTTTTTGGGGATTCTCGGAGCACTCCGAGCTTGTACTTTGGCTTCCCAACAGCTTAACATCAGACGCTAGGTAGGTTACGATTTCCTTATCGTAACTTTACATATATAGAATATAATTGTACTATTTGGAATCCTTGGGTTGGGTTTACATGGTAGGAACCCTAGACCTTGTCCGCTCTCTTCCTGTACATTTTATTTTCCTACGCTGGCTTTAGTATTTGATCTCATTGTATAATATAACCCCTTGTGGCCCCATGTGGCCTTTGTATATGCATTTAGACCATCTATGGTGGGATATTTGGGAATGTTTGTGAGACCCGGACATCAGATTGTGATATTGAGCTAGTTATCTATGTTGTGAATGGATTGAGCCTGTGCAGGGATGGTAGGTTGATTGTGAGTTTTTGAGCTATTGATTGTGTTTGGGCATATCATTATTATTCAAAGAGTTTTTCTGCATTATTTACTACTATTATGGTTGTGTGCCTAACTATCATCAGTTTTCTAAACCTTGCATGGTCCCAAGGGCTCATTGTCAATATAAACTGTTATAAAAGGATTTGAAACTTGTTTTATAGATCTTTTTAGAGTAAAAGAAATTATATGATGATTTTATCCTTGGTTTTCCACACTTATATAGGACTCGGCCAAGTAAGGGCTAGACTTGTTTTTACTATGAATTTAAACCCGCATATACTTTGGGAACCCTTATTGGGATTCTGAGATTTACTAATTTAGAAACGGATATACTCAGGGAACTTATATTGAGATTCTGAGATTTTGTATTATATCACAGAGACCTCCATGCACCTTGCTGATCTGGACTAAGGGATGTGAGTTGTGAGTGCCGGAGGAGGGCTATATGGTGTAGTAGGGGTATACTAGGGAATCTTTCCATGGATCCTACCTACTGGGCCTGCGGGCACCGGAGAAGGTACATATGGTACGACTTGCACACCTGGTTTTATCATATCACATTATATCATTCATTCTGTGAATGGTTCCACTCTTATTTGCTATTTGTTAAGTGTACGCTCCGGTAGTATGGGATTCATGAGGGTTTGTTTTCACTTGTATGTGTTCCTCGGGTGTATGGGTGCCCATTGGGACGGTAGGTAGATTAGGTTATTTGATCCTATTATAGTACATGTTCATGTTATATCTACTTGTCGGGTTATTTTTGGATCATCCTTACCTTGTGAGATTCATTGCTAACATGATTATATTTAGTTGTTTTTCCTTTTTCCCTTTTTTTTTGAGGTTACCAGTACACTGCCATGTTCTTAGACTCTCTGTATATATTATTGTTGCAAGGATCAAGGTGCATTCTCTGTTTTTCACCTGTGTTATCTGATATATCTTCTATGGCTAGCGTAGCATACTTGTATTCTCGTTGTCTTCTATTCGTTGCTAGATTCCATGTGCTTTCCTCTATTTGTTTCTGTGGCTACTTTCTTCATTTGTGCTATTTACTGCTCTTCTATCTTATATATGCTCAGTTGGTCTATGATGCCTACTGGGTACCTGTTGCTTTGCAATTGGTGCTCATACTACACTTCTGCATCTTCTTGGTGAAGATCCTAGTGTGAGCTATCGTCGTTGATCACGTTGATACTCATACATCTTTCAGACATCCAATAATAAGGTGAGTTCTTGACCACCGGGGCTTGATCATATATCCTTTTTTGGCACTATTTACTCTTTTACTATCAAGAGACAGTTGTATATACTATTTTTTACCTCTCTCTTGTACTCTATATCTCAGTAGTGGCTTCCATAGTATGATACCAGGTCATGGGATGGCTTAGCTTCCGTATTTATGTATATATATTTCAGGTTATCTCCTTTTTTATGTCTTATTTACATTCTTTTGCTTATTACTCTATCTTGTGCGTGCTTCGCTTCATTAGTGGCCCATTACTAACCATGCCGGGCTACATGGATTGGTTCACCTACAGAAGGGTTGTAGGTGTTATCATGACCTAAGATATCGAGTTGTGTCAGCTTGGTATCAGAGCCTAGGTTCACTAGTGTCATCACTATAGGAGCCAATGTCTAGTAGAGTCCTTTGGATCGAGCGGAGATGTCCGTACTCTATCTTCGAGAGGCTACAGGGGAATTTTAGGAAACATGACTCTTTTCTTACTTCTATATTTTGCGTCTTATCCTAGATGGTTTCCTGGAATCTCATTTGTTCTAATTTACTATTCCGCTAATGGCTCATATGAGATCTTCGGTAGTGGATGAGGGAGAGCCTCGACTCCAGCACACCCAACTCTAGCTTGAGGCCATGGTGGTTGTAGAGGTAGAGGCCAAGGACGTGCCCAAGAAGCGACACAAGTTAAAGCTTTTAGGGTTGAGTTAAAGCCTGAGTTAGTCCCAGAGCAGTAGCTCGTGGGCTAGGGGATAGCCCAAGTACCACTAGGGCCAGTAGCAGCATCTGTATCCGCACCAGCCCCTGCTCCTTCGCTAGATATCCGAGGTTTGATTCTTCAGTTACTGGGTATGGTTGGGGGTCAGCCTTCATATGTAGCACAAATATCCACTCAAGGGGCAGCCTTGGGTGCTCAGAGTTCAGAAGCGCAGCCTGTTACTGCAGCTCCTCATGTTGAGATTCTTCCAATACCTATAGTTTCTCAACCTCTTGCTCCTTGCCCAGTTATGACAAATTTAGAGCAGAAGGCTTTGGTCCAGTTCCTCAGATTGTCTCCGTCGTGGTTTATCGGCGCTCCCAGATAGGATGCTTATGACTTCATTTCTACCTGCAAGGAGATGCTTCATCATTGTGGGTTATTGGATACTCATGGGGTTAGTTATACTACTTATCAGCTAGAGGGCCCAACTAATCTTTGGTGGAGGGTACAGGTAGCTGCAGGCCATCTTAGTCTCCTCAGTTGACTTGGAGAGAGTTTTATGAGGCCTTTATGGCGAAGTTCTTGCTTCAGAGTGATAGTGAGTGTTGTAGAGAGCAGTTTACCAGATTGATGTAGGGATCCATATCTGTGTCTAAGTATGAGACCCATTTGCACCAGTTGGCTCCATTTAGGGCTATGATCATACCTACAGATCTAGATAGGGTTCATCAGTTTGTTTGGGGGTTGAGGACTAAGCTTTGGCAGACTGCTGAGATATTAGATGCCAGTTGGTGACCATTTCAGGATATGGAAAACCATGTCCATACTATGGAGGATTTTCATTGCCATGATCCCAGTGCTGGAGATAAGAGGCCATGTCATCAAAGAGGTTATAGTGCTTCATGTTTCGGTTGTAGAGGTGCAGGTCTGTGGGACTGAGGATATCAACCACAACATCATCAGGGTAAGTCTAGCCGACCAAATTAGGAATCACTTCAGACTTCAGGTGGGCCTCTATTTGATCAGAGTAATAGTAGTCAACATTGGTTACAGTGGTCACTCATCGAGGGGTACAACATCTGAGGCATCAGGTCGTGGTGGCCATACTGGTTCAGCTAGTTCATCCCATCAGGGTAGGTTGTCAGGGTCTTTCTATGAGTTTGGTATCTTTGGTCACTATGCCAGAGAGTGCACCCAGCGGGGTACAGATCAGCCAATTGCTCAGCCTCTCAGAGCAGTTCAGCCACTAGTTAGAGGGGGTGTTGTTCAGGGTAGAGGTGGTTCCCAGTATGGAAGGATAGGTGGTTAGGATGGTGGTAAGTTAGGTGAAGGCGGTTTCAGTTCTATGCGGTCTCTGGGAGATTGAAAGCAGAGGCCTCAAATTGAGTGACCACAGGTACGATTTCTGTCTGCCGTCATTCAATGTTAGGATTGTTTGATCCTAGTTCTACATGCTCGTATGTATCTGCCTGCTTTGTTCCTTGTTTTGGGTTGTCTAGTGAGCCATTATCTATTTTTGTGTCAGCTGCTACCCTGGTAGGCGATTTCTTAGTAGGGGATCGTGTTGTTAGATCCTGTTTTATAGTTTTTGGTGATCTTGAGACCTGGTTTGACTTGATAATTTTACACTAGTTATATTTTAATATGATTCTGGGCATGGACTGGTTATCCCCTCACTGAGAGGTTTTGGATTTTTATACCAAGACCATTACTGTAGCCGTGTCCGGCATATCCCCAGTTGTGTGGCAGGGTTCTATTATCCGCGCACTCTGTGAGAACATTCCTTGCCTTTGGGCTAGGAAGTTAATTTTGCACTGGTGTTTGTCTTATCTAGCATATGTCCGAGATTTTAGCGCCAACACATCTTTTCCCGAGTCAGTTCCTGTGGTTAGAGACTTTGTAGATGTGTTTCCGACCGATGATCTTAGGCGTATTTATACACCTAAGTATCAATATTTATGCGCGTTTAGCTTAGTTTTGAGGATAACTTGATGAGTTATTGAGGTATATATTGTGTATTTGTGTATTTAGTTGCTAAAGTACATTTTTAAAGTGTTTAAGGTGAATTTGGAACAAGTCAAGAGTCAAAATGATCAAATAGAGTTTAGACGAGAAAAATAACTTTGCTAGCTTGAGCTATGCGTATTCTAGTATACATTGATGAGATCTATTGTGTTGTATGGACTGATGTGTGTTATGAATTGATGTACGAGACCATTTTAGGATATATGGAAGCTAATTGAAGCCTATAAACAAGCCACAAGAAGTGGGGAATCAAGGAACAAGTGCACAAGGAGAAGAGAGCGAAAAGTGGACGAACCTTCATGTTTGGAGGAGGCCATGCACCGCACCCCCCAAGGCTTGGAATGTGGCCATATGCTTCACCCCCAAGGCATGGGAGGAGTCCATGCGTCTCACACCCTATCGGAGAGGTCCACTGGTTTGGCCACGCGGCCAGCCACGCGATGCGAGCCCCCCTAAAACGTCCAAAATCGGGTTTTTTTAACTTTGTTTAAGTGGGGGCAAAGTTGTAAATTCATATGTATCTTATGGGGAAGCCTATGGAAGACCTAAAACACTATATAAGGAGTAATTAGCCACATTTAGACACATCTTTGATAGAAGACACCAATTGGAGAGCAAAGGAGACATCAAAGAGCTCAAACTAGGGCTATTTGTTCTTTAACTTATGTTTCTTGTAGTTTTACTTTATGAATTCATCAATGGTGATTCTTTGTAAAACTATGAGTGGTTAAAAACCCTCTTTCTATGGTTGAGGCTACAATATGATTGCTGAATTATGATTTTACAGTTGGTTTTTACACTTCTGAAGCGTCATGAACTTTAGGATAAGTCTAAGTATTGAAACGAATTGAACATAGGAGTGGAGGGAAGGAATAAAGAACGTAGGTAGTGTGGATCATGTATTTAATTGGTAGATACTAATTGTAAAGGATGATTTGCGGTTAGGATAGCGATATACCTTAACGCTCCACTTGGTTAATGAAATGGGAAGATAGTTTAATGCATCCTTATTAAAGACTCACATCCCTTCTCAATGATGTAGTTGTGATATTAATTTGGGTAGATGACTTAGAGGACGACCATTCCCAAGTTATAATATCAACCCCGTAGATTAACAATCACGATAAACACAAACATCGGCTATAAACTATAGCTATGCATGAATGTCAAGTAAATGCCTGAACCCTTGATATCTCCATATATTGTTTGCAATCCAAATTTCATATCCTTATCATTTTCTAGTATTTTGTTTATATAAGCAAAACACAAACTTTTCTTGGTTACGAATCGCAGTTGTTTAACTTTAATAGTAATAATTAAGTTAGATCCTTTTTCTAAACACCAAGTCCCTGTAGGATCGGTATTCGGCTCGCAAGAGCCACTTTATTACTTGCAAGACCACGTACACTTACGTGTGCTATTGGAAGGAACACGTTTTGGCGTCATTGTCTGGGACTTGAAAATTAACAACCTTCTAATTTCGAGTTTTACTATTTCGTTTCATAAGTGGTAACAACTTGGTCTTAGCTACAAAATTTGCTGGAACAAGTTTTAATCTTGAGTAAGCTAGTAAAGAAGAGGGAATTGGTTGAACCACATCCCGAACCTGAGCGACACTTTCACCAATTGAGGAGAGAAGCAACACTTCTCTATCCAATCCCGCAATTTCAATAGGCTGAGGCTATCCTGCAGTCATGTAGGATGAACAACCACCAGCCCACTGGACAGTGCGCAAAGTGGCAATCCTACTCGCAATTAATGTGACCTCCTGCATTTAAAAGCCAGCCACAGGAGGCCAATTTGAGCTAAAATAAAATATGGTGCAATTATTGCACACAAACGGGCAGTTTACAGGGTTGTCACATGAGGACCCACATGTTCATCTTCAAAACTTTCTGGAGATCAGTGACACATTCATTCCCACAGGAGTCTCCACAGACTACGTGAGGCTCACACTTTTCCCATTCTCAGTGTTGGGAGAAGCAAAGAAATGGTTGAAGGCAAAACCTTCAAATTTAATAATAACTTGGGATGACTTGACAAAGAAGTTCGTCATTCGATTCTTTCCTTCAGGTAAAACTACAAAGTTGAGGAGTGAAATCTTAAGTTTCAAGCAAAATCCAGACAAGAATCTCTATCATGCATGGGGGAGATTCAAGTCTCTTCTCATGGATTTACCACATCACTAGTAGAATAATAAGGTATTAGCTCACACTATTTTAGAAAATGTTGACTATAACACAAAAAATATGCTAGATTCAGCGGCAGGTGGTCAATCTTTTGAGAAAACCTATGATGAGCTATACGATCTCCTCAACCGTATTGCACAAGGTAATCTAGAGTAGCATGGTGATATGTCAATAAATATGGTGAAAAAGTCTGCAGGTATGATTGAGGTAGATAGTGTCATAGCATTAGCGGCACAGTTGACCAGCTTTTAGACTCAGATGATAGATCATTTCAACAAGTTGAGTATGGCTCAACCTCAGGCTCAGGTAAATGTAATTCAGTCGGTTCAGACTTGGTATGAAATGTGTGGTACTAGTGCTCATTTAGCAAACTTGTTTGGAGAGAATCTGGAGTCGGTAAACTTTATGGGCAATGCATAGAATGGCAAACAAAACTATGGTAATGCCTACAATCGCAACTGGCAGAGTCATCCCACTTACTCTTGGGGAACTAATCCGGCTCAACCATAATAGTTTTAATAGCAACAGGGTATTCAGCGCAACACTAAGTCCAGCAATATAGAAGAAACCTTGAAAAAGATTTTGGCCAACCAAGAACAAATGGCTGCTGAGATCAAAAATCAGCAATTGGCTCAAAAGAATTTAGAGATGCAGATGGGTTAGTTGGCTCAGGCACAAAAACTGAGACCTCAAAGAGGTTTGCCTAGTGATACATACAAGCCAAAGCAAGTGATGTCAATCACCTTGAAGAGTGGTAGAGATTTGATCGACGCACCTCCAAAGAAAAATCATGAGGTGCAAGAAAAGTTGATCACTGCCAAGCAGACAGAAAAGTAGACTGATTCCAAAGAAGCTGACAAAAAGGGGAAGTTTGAGTACCCTAATAAAAATCTAATTGAGTAGACTAAAGACAGACCACCACCACCATTCCCTCAAAATCTTATAAAAGCCAAAGAGGATGCTTATTTCAAGAAGTTCTTTGAAATGTTCAGAGAACTTCATATTAACCTTTCTTTGTTAGATGTTTTGCAGGGAATGCCTATGTATGCTAAATACTTGAAGGATGTAGTGGAAAACAAGAGAAGGCTTGCTTATATTGATAATGTGGCACTTACTAAAGAGTACAGCTTAGTCATTAAAAGGAAGACGCCCAAAAAGCTCAAGGACCCAGGGAGTTTCACCCTCCTTATACAAATTAGTGAAAGTGATATTGTCCAAGCCTTGAGTGATTTGGGGGCAAGCATCAACTTAATGCCCCTTTCAGTATTTAATACTCATGGGTTGGGAAATCCAAGGTTTCATAAGTTGTGCTACAGATGGCAGACATAACTAGAGTGGTTCCCGAAGGAATTATTGAGGATGTTCTCATCAAGGTTGGTAAGTTAATTATTCCTGCTGAATTTATTATTCTTGACTATAATGTAGATGACAGGGTACCAATCATATTGGGACGTCTATTCATGGCTATCGGTGGAGCATTGATAGATGTTAGAGAGGGCACACTGAAATGAGATTGAATGATGAAGATATGGCCTTCAGAGTATACAAGGCACTCAATGCACCCTCACACTACAAAGATTTATGCATGATCACAGTGATGGAAGTGGATGAGTGTGATGTGAAGAAGACAAAACTATTAACTACCTTTTCGGACTCTCTCATAGAGTTTCCCAAGTTGACAAATAATCCCGAACCTATAAGAATTGAATGGAATACTGGAAAGGTAGGTGTAAGAAAGGCAATAAATCTCGAATGTGAGCACATAAGAGATCAAAAAAGAAAGAGAAGATAGGCCCTGAGTAGGAGAAAGAGGATGAGAGAATGCGAATGAGAGTTGTGATGTGAGTCATGCCGCGAATGAGAGTTGTGATGTAAATCAAGCGCTGCTTGGGAGGCAACCCAAGTTAAGATAGCAATTTTATTGTTTTTAGTTTTTCTTTAGTATCACCTTTGGTTTTGTTTATGTGTTGTGTCAATAGGTTGAAGGAAAGTTTGAGTATCTAAAATCTTAGCTAAGGAGCATGGAAAACACTAAGTGTGGGGTCTGGAGGACCTCTCTGATGGACTTAATACTACTAGCTAAGGCTAGAGCCCTTAGTGAGTATTTCTATCTTGTATTTTATTGTATACTTTTGGTACAAAGTATAGTTTTGAGTGCGGGGTGGGAATCTTCCAATTTAGTTAGGGTGAATTGCGCTATAGGATTTCTATTCTTACTTATTTTGATTAAATTGAAAAAAAAATGACAAAAAGGTTTTATCTTTATTTGTTTTGTTTTGTGTTTGGTCTGTTTAGTAGAAGCACACTTCACCCACCCCTCAGTTTTTCTTTTCTGTTATTTTCTGAGGGGGAGTCCTTTGAACCCAGTATCCTTTTTGATTTTTAGGAGTAAATTTAAAAATTTTGTCATTAGGAATAAATAGTGATGCTCTTGCTAGGTGCTACACATGATTACTTACTGCAAGTTGGTGTTGAATTTTAAGGCGTGATTTGTAAAAATTAGTGACTACTCTGAGACACCTAGGGTCTTTTATCTGACTCTTGTTGGCTTACATTTGAATTCTTGAAATTGCTTAGTTGAGAGTTTATAGGTATCCTTCTTGATTTGAACATGTTCCAAGTGTGACTGAGGTTTTTGTTATATTCCATGTTTCATGTTGGTGTCTAGAACTTGCCTCGTGTGTTTGCAAAGCAAAATAAAGAATATTGAGTTTAGGAGATGATATAGGCATTTCTTCGATAGTCATGTTTTATACCATCTTTATCTACCCTTTGTGCATGACCTTTGCTATCCCCGTTGATCCTTTAGCCTATTATTTGGTAGCCTCATATATAGCTTATTCATATTCTTTCAATTGCCCGCAATTTGATCCAAAACTCCTAAGCACTTTAGTTGAGAAATTAAGATGTTAAGGAGTGTAAAATTGAAGAAGGAATAAGTGAAGTGAATCCCCAAGGAAATATTTTTTTGTGTGTTGAAAAGGATTATGTGTTGTTGGTAGGGATTAATATAACGAAAAGAAAAAAATATTAAAAGAAGTGAATCATGTGTTGATAGCAAACACTCTCTACTAAAGATGTGTAAGCTAGCTTAAAAAGATTGGGCCAAACAAAAGAAAGTTGGGAAGATAATTATGGTGTAAAATAAGTTGGTCAGAGACGATGTTTAATGTAAAATGTGTTTATTAAAGCGCTTAGGGAAGATAGTCACTATTCTTGACAAAATAGTTCCTACCCGTCCCTTAGCCTACATTACAACCCTTAAAGTCCTACTTGATCTTGAGCTTTGACATTCTGATATTATTGGAGTACTACACTAAGGTCAATCTTATGGTTCATATTATGTGACATGTGAATTCTTTGTGAGAGTGAGTGGAGTTTGATTCTTACACCCATTCTTGTGATAATTTGAATATGTGTGAGTGAATATGGGTAAACTCTCTTGTAGTTAGGGCACATGTTTAATAATGGATAGGTGACTTATATGATCTCTTGGTTGAGTTATTGCATGAGTTTGCCAACTAGGTAGATTCAATTCTTGAGGCTAGGAAGTTTGAAGGTAGTATTTATGTGATTCCCAGTATAATATTGCATGCCGAATATAGAACTTGCTATTCATGTAGTCATTTTAGTTCTAGCTTGAGTATCCTAGTTTTAATAGGGATGTTGGAGTCTTCCTTGATTGTGATTAAGGTAAAGAGTTGTTTGAGGATGAACAAGGCTTTAAGTGTGGGGTGGTGATCTTAGGCGTATTTATACACCTAAGTGTCATTATCTATGCACATTTAGGTTAGTTTTGAGGATAACTTGATGAGTTATTGAGGTATATATTGTGTATGTGTGTATTTATTTGCTAAAGTACATGTTTAAATTGTTTAAGGTGCATTTGGAACAAGTCAAGAGTCAAAATGATCAAATAGAGTTTAGACGAAAAAACTAGCTTTGCTAGCTTGAGCTATGCCTATTCTAGTGTACTTTGATGAGATCTATTGTGTTGAATGGACTAATGTGTGTCTTTAATTTATGTATAAGACCATTGGAGGATCTATGGAAGATAAATGAAGCCTCCAAACAAGCCACAAGAAGTGGGTAATCAAAGAACAAGTGCACAAGGAGAAGAGAGTGAAAAATGGGCTTGGGAGGGGGCCAACCACCGCAACCCCCAAGGCTTGGGAGAAGTCCATGGGCTACACCCCCCAATTCAGGGTAGGAGGACATGCCTCGCAAACCACATTGCGACCCCCCTAAAACGTCCAAAATCGGGTTTTTTTAACTTGGTTTAAGTGGGGGGAAAGTTTTAAATGCATATGTGTCTTAAGGGGAAGACTATGCACGACCTAAAACACTATATAAGAAGTACTTAGCCACATTTACACACATATTTTGAAGAAGACACGAATTGGAGATCAAAGGAGACATCAAGGAGCTCAAACTATGGTTCTTTGTTCTTTAACTTTTCTTTCTTGTAGTTTTACTTTATGAATTCATCAATTGTAATTCTTTATAATATTATGAGTGGATTAAAACCCTCTTTCTAGGGTTGAGGCTATAACATGATTTCTGAATTATGGTTTTATAGCTAGTTTATACATTTATCATATCATGTGATTGTTCTTGCATTCTTGTTTTACTATTCTGAAGCGTCATGAACTTTAGGATAAATTTAAGTCTTGAAAAGAATTGACCATAGGAGTGGAGGGATGGAATAAATAATTTAGGTAGTGTGGATCATGTCTTTGATTGGTAGATACTAATTGTAAAGGATGATTTGCAATTAGGATAGCGATATACTTAAATGCCCCACTTGGTTAATAAAATGGGAAGATAGTTTAATGCATCCTAATTAAGAACTCACATACCCGCTCAATTATGTAGTTCAGAGATTAATTTGGGTATATGACTTAGAGGATGACCATTCTCAAGTTGTAATATCAACCCCATAGATCAACAATCATGAAAAACACCAACATCAGCTAGAAACCATAACTATGCATGAATGTGAAGTAAATGCCTCAACCCTGGATCTCTCTATATATTGTATGCAATCCAAATTTCATATCATTGTTATTTTCTAGTATTTTGTTTATATAAGCAAAACTCAAACTCTTCTTTGTAACAAATTGCACTTGCTTAACTTTAATGGTAATAATTAAGTTGGATCCTTTGCTAAACACCAATTCCTTAACTTTAATGGTAATAATTAAGTTGGATCCTTTGCTAAACACCAATTCCCTGTGGGATCGATATTCGGTTTGCAAGAGCCACTTTATTACTTACACGACCACGTACACTTGCGTGTATGCTTTGAAGAAACAACCAACCTTCTAATACTTCCACCTGAGCTTGATATTAACTTTGCCATTGTGTTAGAGTCGGGCACCAGGCTCATTTCTTTTACTCCAAATCGTATGGTTCTAGCTGAGTTGAGGGAGATTAAGGATCATCTTTTGGAATTATTAGCAAAGGGTTTCATTAGGCCGAGTGTGTTGTCTTGGGGTACTCAAGTTTTGTTTGTAAAGAATAAATATAGTTGACTGTGAAGAACATGTATCCGATGCCGCGTACAAATGACTTGTTTGAGGATTAGGGTGGAGGACATCCCTAAGACAGAATTAAGGACACGTTATGGCCATTATGAGTTCCTAGTGATGTCTTTTGGGTTGACTAATTCCCCTGCAACTTTCATAGACTTGATGCACTGGGTGCTCAAGCCATACTTGGATTTGTTTGTGATAGTCTTCATTGATGACATACTGATATAATCGCGGAATGAAGATGAGCATGAGCATCACTTATAGATTGTACTTCATACTTTGAGAGATCGTCAGCTTTATGCCAAGTTCTCAAAGTGCGAGTTTTGGCTTGATTCATTAGCATTCCTAGGACACATGGTGTCTAAGGATGGGATTAGAGTAGACCCAAGAAAGATTGCAACCGTTCATGATTGGATGAGACATACTATTCCTACGGAGGTTCACAACTTTGTTAGGTTGGCAGGGTATTACAAACAGCTTATTGAGGTGTTTTCGTCCATAACATCACCTTTTACTAGGTTGACTAGGAAGAATGTCCTATTTCAGTGGTCATATCAATGCGAGGATAGTTTCCAGAGGCTTAATGCCTTATTAACTTTAGCTCCGATGTTGACATTGCCAGTGAGGGTCAGGGCTATTTAGTGTATTATGATGCTTCATCAGTTGTTCTTGGTTGTGTATTGATGCAGCAGAGTTATGTGATAGCATATGTATCAAGGCAGCTGAAGGTTCACGAGTGCAACTACCCCACTCATGACATGGAGTTGGCGATGATAGTCTTCACACTCAAGATCTGGAGGCACTACTTATATGGAGTTCAGTGTGAGATTTACACCGACCACCGTAGTCTTTAGTATATCACGAGCCAGCAAGAGCTGAACTCTAGGCAGTGGAGAAGGATTGAGTTACTAAAGGACTACGACATTACCATTCTGTACCATCCGAGCAAAGCATATATGGCAGCGAATGCCTTGAGCCAAAAGGCACTGAGTATGGGCATCTTAGCTTCTCTTTTAGTTTTTGAGCAACCATTAGCCTTGGACATCCATTCCTTGGCTAAACATTTGATTAGGCTTGACTAGTCAGATCCTAGTAGAGTTCTTGCTAGTGTTGAGGTCCGTTCCACTTTGCTTGATCGAATTCAATAGCGTCAGTTTAAGGATCAACGATTGTGTGACATTCATGATTAGGTTGTTCGAGGTGAGGCCAACAGGGCTACTTTAGATTCTGATGGTGTCTTGAGGTTTTATAGTTGCCTTTGTCTTCCAAGATTTAGGGATTCGATTTAAATTATTCTCCATGAGGCTCATTGTTCTAGATATTCCATCTATTTGGGCATAGCTAAGATGTATAGAGATTTGAGACAACTTTACTAGTGAGGTGGTATGAAGAGGGACATAGTGGAGTTTGTATCTCGGTTCTTAAACAATCACAAGGTTATGTTTGAGCACATGAGCCCCAGTGGATTGATGCATAGAGTTCCCTTTCCTGAGTAGAAGTGGGAAGTGATCACTATGGACATTATATCATGGTCTCCACGCACTTCTCAAGGGTTTGACTCTATTTGGGTTATTGTTGATAGGCTGACTAAGTTTGTATACTTCTTGCTGGTTCATTCTTCCTATAGTGCAGAGAGGTTAGCTTAGATTTATCTCCGTGAGATGGTTCGTTTGCATGGGGTTCCATCTTTTATTATCTCAAACTGTGGCACTCAATTTACCTCTCAGTTCTGGAGGACTATTCAATGACAGATAGGTACAAAAGTTTAGCTTAGCCCTACATTTCATCCTCAGATAATTGACCAGTCTGAGAAGACTATACAGGTCATGTAGGACATGTTATGGGCATGTATTCTTGACTTTGGAGGATCATGGGATTAATATGTTCCCTTTGTGGAGTTTGCATATAATAATAGTTATCACTCGAGTATTTGCATGACGCCTTTTGAGGCATTGTATGGTAGGCATTACAGATCTCCACTAGGTTTTTTGATGGTTAAGAATCTAGGTAACAGAGTATAGACTTACTTAATGATTCCTTAAACCGAGTTTGGGTGATTCAAGATAGACTTTGAGCAACCCAAAGTAAGCATAAGATCTATGCAGATTGTAGACTTCGTGCCTTAGATTTTAGTGTTAGTGATCTGGTGTTCCTTCGAGTGTCACGCATGAAGGTCCTGATGAGATTTGGTAGACAGGTAAAGCTTAGCCCCATGTGCATTGGGCCATTTAAGATTCTTTTGAGGGTTGGTAGTGTTGCCTATATGTTAGTTTTTCCTCCGATATTTTTAGCTATACACCCAGTCTTCCATGTATTGATGTTGCGGCATTATGTTTAGGATGAGCCACATGTGTTGCAGTGGGATTCGGTGCAATTGGATGAGAGTTTTACCTTTGTTGAGGATCCGGTATCCATTCTAGCCAGAGATGTCAGGAGGCTGAGGTCTAGAGACATTCCTGTGGTTAAGGTTCAGTGGAGGTATTGTTTGGTAACGGAGGCTACCTGGGAGACTGAGAGAGAAATGTGGGCATAGTATCCAGAGTTATTTGAGCCTTTAGGTACTCCCTTTTTCTTTACTTTCAAGTATGAAAGTCCTTTTTACTAGTGGATGATGTAATGATCCTTCTGGTCATTACCGCATTTTTGCTTTCTTTGTACTGTTAGAGCTTGCATGTAGCATCCTTAAGCCATTTATGACTTGCTAGGACTTGTGGTTCAGTGCCCAGGCCATTTGTTAGATTGTTATGACCATTTCCCTATTTTAGATCTTTAACATAGGAAATCATTGACTTTAGTCAACATTCTTAGCAAGCATGCTCGGAATTGAATTTCGACACTTCTGTTAGCTCCAAAATGTGGACTTTGGTATAGTTTGACCTTTGGTCGAGCTCTTGGAGTTTTCAGTATGGTTTTATCTTGCTTTTTGGGTTTTCTGGCCAGTTGAACTTCAAAGTTTTACTTTGGTAAACATTAAGAGAAAACGGCCTCAGATAAGAATTCAATCAGTGTTGTTAGCTCCGGAATGTTGACTTTGTCCTATAGGGACCTTTGGTTCGGGTCTCGCGGTTTCCAGACTCATTTTGGGCCATTAGGTTCTATTTTGGGAAAGTTTGCTTAAGGTTGGTTTTGGGCGTAGAGGCCCACCTTTTTATAAAATCGACTTTCATTTGGAATTTTATCAATTTTGTTGAGTCTGGATTAACATTTTTGGTTGAATAGCATGTTTGGTTTGTGTTCGCGGGATTCCAGATGAATCCTGAGGGTCCATCCAGTGTGTTTTTAGCCTTAGAAGTTTTTTCTAGATTTGATGGTTCTGGTGTATCCGCTTTTGCAGCCTTTGTGTCATATTTGCGGGTACCACTTTTGCGGTAGAGAACCATATTTATGGTCCCCTTATTTGTGAACTTTCCTCTGTATTAGCGGAGGTCCATTTGTTTGAGGATTTTTGCTTTTCCAAAGATCTATCACTTTTTCCACGACCGCATTTGCGAAGATTTTTCCACTTTTGCGGAGGCGCAAGTGAATAGTGACCTCCACATTTCCAAAGAAAGCCTCTGCCTTTGTAGAGATCGTTGGCAGTTTATAAACTCCTCCTTCCTCATTTAAATACCCAAACTCATTTATCTACATTGATTCTGGAACTCGTAACTCCCAAATTTTTGTGGGTTGATCATAAATGTTGTGGTGATCGTTTCTATTCTCGTGATCAAGTTTCATCATAAATTATAATTATTCCAACCTCTAACTGTCACGACCCAACTACCCGGTAGTGCGGGCACCTACTCTAAGCACCTAGATAGGTGAATACTTACCACCCGATCCAACAGGCAATGCGGAAATTATATAAACCATGAGAAAACAGACTTTTTAATCAAAGAAAAATGTTTATAACTTAAAATAGTAAACATCCCTTCACAAACATGAAAACAGCCCTCCCTAAGAATCTGGTCTAAACAGGTATAAGAGCTCTAAAGGAAAAGTACAGAAAAATGTATAAGAGATACAACTTTTGTCATGAAATCGAAGGACAGAAGTTGTTGGAGATCGCCATCGTCCGGCAACTAAGAAACATCACTGACTGTGCAACCAGACTATACCCTAAGGTATAGCAAGAGTAGTATAAGTACAAAACACATGTACTGGTAGGCATCATCGGTCGACCCAAATCCACTCTATACCATCATATAAGAAAATAAGAGAAAATATGCAATTAGTTACCATACTAATATCCTTCAACACCCACCTTTACCAAACCCAACATCAACCCGACCACGAGCTTATGCATCATGGCATTTATACCTATGGACTTACTCGTTCCGTCCCCAGCCTTTTCATCCATTCCATTGCCAACTCCACCACTCGAAGACTCTACACCCTGACACCTAAGACTTCCTAAGTCACACTTAATACATAGACTCACTACTATGTCCAGACCCAGACTACCATTCCATGACTCAAGGAAACCTCTACGGGTCAACAACCAGAAGTAAACCCAGTTAATCGCCAACTAGACCATCTACATACATAAATACTACTTACAATGCCCGAACAGCCCCAGAGACCTCTGGGACAATACCCAACAGACAACGACAGCCAGCCATACAACTAGACTCTAGTCCCTCCCCTAGCTTACCAATCACATGTAACAAGTTCAACAGTCATTGCCCAATACACCTTAATAATCACATATACCCTTTATGAGTAACCCGAACGAACTACGGATCCCTACGACAACATTTAAGTGTTTAACATGAAATCTTGGTCTATACTATGACTAACCCAATAATTACGTACAACCACCCGACCTATCAAGGAACATCATACAACAACCACATATCAAGAATACAACCTGGTCCACTCATGGAACTATCATAAGAATACAATTAATACATGTACAATCAATCCCGTACCAGGCATGGTACTAGAGCCAACTATTAGAGAACCCATACATGGCGTAGTACCTGAGCCAACTAATAAATATCCTATACCATGCATGGTACCCGAGCCAACTAATATGTAACATGTACCAGGCATGGTGCCCAAGCCAACCGAATGTCACACACAATCCGAAAAGTCAATAAAATAATGAACAACATCACACTTGTAAACTAACAAGCAACTAACCCAGTTCATTTCACATAATTGAAAAAAGATAGCTAGACATTCATAATACCATTTCCTAAGCATGCAAACTCATACAATACTAAGCGATAGTACATGAACACATATTGCATATTGGGAAAAATAGTAATTGTCACCTACCCTACAACCGGATCCACGACCCCAACATTGACTTCTTGTACGGAGACTAAATCCCGGATCACCCCCAAGACACACATCTAGAAGACATATCAAACCCGATTCGTTCTCTTAATACAGGTACGACGTACATGGGGAAAGCATCCCCTAACATTAGCACCTCAACCCTTCTTGTTTACTCTACTTTTTTTACATTAAATCATTCCCAAAACTCCCTTTAACTAGTCATTTAATTACCCATGATATCTTTCGGTTCCTCAGACATTCCCAACCATCTAGTTCCTGGATTCTAGCATTCCACCCCACATAATGAACACAACTAACCCAGAAATGAAAAAACATCATCCCAACCCTACCATTTCCCATTCCAAAAAAAGTCAAACATAAAAATCCTCTAGTCTCTGTGCCTGAAGGCTTAAACATGAATTCTCCTTTCCTTCAATGCAACAAATATGGAATGGAAACAGGTCTAAGTCTACTTAATTAAAGGAAACCTACACTAACTAGACACCAAGAAGCTGCACACGCATCTTCTGGATCTATAAAGGTGTTTCATGATAGATGACAATCCCAAAATCTGTGGTTTCACGTCCTTTTAGCTGGAATCCCTCCTTCCCATGGTTCCCAAGCTTTGGAGCAGCCTAGGAGGGTTTTTGGAGTAACCCTTGTGTGTTTTCCAACTGAGGAAGAGAAGACTTTTATAAAATTCCGTAATCTAGCTTTTATTTTCTGCCATACCACTGTAGTGGATGCCAGACCTCTACCGCAGTGGTGCTATAGCAAAATAATTTCTACTATAGTGGAGTGATGTTAACCCAGACGAATTTAAAAATCCAAAATTTTCCATCACATCACCCCATTTAATTCAAAATATATTTAGTCGGTCTCGAAACTCGTGATATCATGATTTCTAAAATAATAATGGGTCAGGTCGTTACAATAGATATCAATTTACCCATCATTTGTCCCTGAACAATCCCATAAGAAAGGAAAGAAGAAACTAGTCCAGGGATCTCACAGTCCCATGTGACTGTGTAGTTACGATCCCATACAAAATATCAAACTTCCCCCTAATTAGTCGCACTTGACTCAAATGGGAAAAATTATGATCCCGCTCTGATGAGGAAATTGCCTTACTCGAGCTATTTGAATTTTTTTTGAAGTAATATCCCCCTAGTACCAAGGAAATTTGGGGCCTCGTAGAATGTCAGAGCGAAAGAATTTTAAAATACTCGAGAGAAACCCTTCTGTTCCCAAAAATGATTTGTCGTCTGCTATAGCGAGTACCTCTATAATGAGGCTCCTACCACTATAGCAATTGACATCCGTTGAAATAGGGGAGAAATGGGTTTTGATTCCCATTCTACTCTATTTTCCACCTGAAAACACTTCTTTCCTAACGATCACCCCGCTCCTGACATTGGAAATTCAAGGTAACAATCATACCCGATTACTCCTTTACTTCATTGCACAATTTTTGATAGGATTCTGATAGAAAACAATGATTTGGGGTAGATATTGTAGTGGGTTTTTTAATTTGAACTTAGGTTTGGTTTTTGTCAAATTTCCGAAGCATGGATGCTTCCCTTACGTTTACAATGCCTCAAGAGCATTCTGGGCACAAGGATTATATAACATTTGGCCATAAACGGGCCAAAAATGATGGGGGGATGTGATGGGTTATTCTTGAAGAAAATTTTTTTTGGGTGGAGATTCAGGGTTATAATGCCCATATTGGTACATAAAATAGTGATAGGACACTTTAGAAGTACTGATTTGAACTTAGATTTTTAAAAATGAAATTTTGTGTCAAGGGGCGCCATTGAAACACCCCTTGAATTTTTGGTTGAGGAAGAATGCTGCAGTGGAAAAATTTCTTCTATGGCAGGTTTGCTGTAGCAAACGGTTGTCCGCTATAGCGAGAGACCGAAAACAATAGCATCCCAGGATAACACTTAGAGAAATTCTTCCTTTTAAAACTCATTCATTTATGCTTCATCAAGTTCTAACCCCACCCCTTGCCACATTGCAGGTTAACACACTCAATGGCTGACGAACAAGAACATATTCCTCCTTACGAGAGGTTCCCCGATGATGCTAGTTGGGAGAGGTACCTGGACTACCGCATGCTAGGCTTCTGCCATGGGAGGGCCTTTAAAATGGAAGGGGTGGGTGAGAAAGCAACCTTCTTCTATCGCAGGCTTCAAAAGTTCAACTGGGGCTTGCTAGTTTTGGCTCTCCCTTCTGGGCATTCAGGTTAGGTGCGGGAGTTCTATGCCATACTCCCCACCATTCATTGGGATGATCCCAACCCCATTATCTATATAAGACGGGTGGATATCCTTGTGGACTCTCAGACTATCAATGAGGTTAAAATAGTGCCTCACATTTCAAATGCGACCTATGAGGCCAAGGCTCGACTGTGGGATATGAGATGGCTGAGAGATACCTTGGTAGATGAGGAGGTTAGGAGTCAAGTCTACTAGTCCTGTGCCGAGGGCATCACCAGTACCTTTTTTCTGTGGATTATAGGAGGTTGCTGAATTTAGTGTCCCAGAGGATTCATCCATCGGGCTCTACCACCGATGTGACTTATGCTCGGGCTTTGGTAGTGGCTTATGCTATACAGGGGATCATTTTGAATGTGGGGGACCAGAACATTTTTGAGTGGAGGGAGTTCTACCGGGGTCCTAGGAGAGGCCCCTTTCTTCCGAGTTTGGTGTCCAAAATGTGCAGGACAGTTTGGGTGCCCGAGGATCATACTGATAAGGAGGTGGGTGTGGATATTCCCTTCAACCCTCTCCGGGTGAAAGTGGTCACATCTAAGAAGAATAGGAAGGTAGATAAAGCAGGAAGCACCCAAGATATCGAGGATTCAGATGATGATGATGACACTCTTGCCCCTCCTTCCCAGCCCCAGCCCCATATTACTAGCAACCAACTTGAGGAACACCTGGCCATAGTCAGGCAATTTATGGTGGGAACTACTGTTAGAGGTACAGCCATGCCCCCCCTCTTCTCAGGATATTGCAGCACTCCGCAGGGAGTTGGATGAAGAGAAGAAGAAGAGGCGCTCCCGGGATCGCAAGCTTTCCCGGATGTGGAAGACCATTAAGGTAATGTTCACCTGTTCTGTCCCTGATCAGGAGCTTCCCCAGATATAGCCGGAGGACTTTCAAGATTTCCCCTTCTTGAGAGATGAGGAGGCTTAGGATTCCCCTTCCACTTTTATTAAGAGCATTTGCTATTATTTTTTTTGTTTTTTCCCCGGTTTGGGGCATGTACTAGATGATGTTTCCCTTTTCCTGTTCCCCTTCATTTTTAAGCACATGGATGCTAGTTTTCAGACAATATTTCCCTCATATGCATGCTAAATTTGTTATACAGGTGTTTCCTACTTTTACATAGCAACTCGTAATTTAACTATCATTTTTTTAACGCTCTAGAAATGGGAGGAAAAATAGGGCAGGCATTCTTTCCCGCCCCTTCCTGCTATAGCGGTCATCACTCCGCTACCACGGTACCGCCATAACTGGGAAATTTTTACTATATTAGGATCGCCATAGCATTGTACAGTTCTTCTATGGCAGTCCCGATGACATCATCCCATAGAATTGAAATTTTCAGCTAAATATATTCATCCCCATTCCCGGTTATCATTGTCTTACCCCGATAAATCCCGCCATGGTCTTAAACATCACCCCAAGACCATTCCTAGCAATGCACAAATCGAAATTAGCACCATGATTTCCCCAAATCAAATTCGAATACTTGAGAACACTGTTCACAACAACACCTTCCGCCTATCATGCAAAAATAACCCCCTTGTTCCCATGGTTCCCAACCAAGTCCCAAGTGTCCTAAAACCGAAGCTTCCCTACAGTCGTAAGTCCAGTCCCCTCACCATCTTAACAAATGATGAGTCCCTTTTGGAAAGTCATAAAAAAATTTCAAATCAATACACATAGCAATTTCACAAACCTAAGCACACAAAATCAACTTATGACTCTCTTCCGACCCAAATAATCGCAGTAAGGCGATCACTTATACACCAACAATTCCAGTCATCTAAGTATTGCAACACACAAAATTTAAAGCTTTAAGCTACATCAAAATCAAGAAACATACACTACTCCCTATTCGTCCCACGGATGGTAGTTAGTCGGTCATCTATGCCTTACCATAGCCTCTCAGGCCAGATACCAATTGGAACCTTCTCGGTTCCAACTTCTCTTGCTAGTCTCATTGCAACCGGAGTGCAATGACATCCTTTACTCGCGTCAAGATACTAATTTTAATTGAGAGATACCAATTAGACTCAACCCATACAAGCAAGTAACAAACCACATGAAAGGAAGAAAAGAAGAGAGGTGGTTCCTATAATGCTTCATAGCTTCCCAAAGATTAGATGTGCACGTAAACACACCAATCCACAGGACTCTATTTGAAATTTTTCTCTTGTACAGGGATACTGGTAACCTAGGCTCTGATACCATCTGTCAGGACCTAACTACCGATCTGTACGGGCACCTACTCTAAGCACCTAGATAGGGGAACTCTTACCATCCGATCCAATAGGCAATGAGGAAATTATATAAACCATGAGAAAATAGTCTTTTTAATCTAAGAAAAATGTTCATAACTTAAAACAGTAAACATCCCTTTACAAACTTGAAAACAACCCTCCCTAGGAATATGGTCTAAACAGGTACAAGAGATCTAAAGGAAAACTGCAGAAAAATGTAAAAGCGACACCACTTCCATCATGGAATTGAAGGACAAAAGCTGTTAGAGATCACCATCGTCCGGTACCTAAGAAACATCACTGACCCTACAACCAAACTATACCCAAAGGTATAGCAAGAATAGTATCAGTACAAAACATATGTACTGGTAGGCATCATCAGTCGACTCGAATCCACTCCATACCATCATATAAGGAAACATGAAAAAATATGCAATTAGTTACCATACTACAGTCCCTCAACACCTACCTTTACCAAACCCAAAATTAACTCGAACATGAGCTTATACATCATGACATTTAAACCTATGGACTTACTCGTTCCCAGCCTTCTCATCCCATTCTGTTGCCAACTCCACCACTCGGAGACTCTATACCTTGACACCTAAAACTTCCCAAGTCACACTTAATATGTAGACCCACTACTATGTCCAAACCTAGACTACTATTTTGTGACTCAAGGAAACCTCTACGACTCAACAACCAGAAATAAACCCAGTTAATCACCAACTAGACCATATATATACGTAAATACTATATACAATGCATGAATATCCCTAGAGACCTCTGAGACAATACCCAACATACAATGACATCTAGTAATACATCCAGACTCTAGTCCCTCCCCTATCTTACCAATTACATGTAACAAGTTTGACAGTCATTGCACAATACACGTTAACAATAACATATACCCCTTTCGAATAACCCGGACCAACTATGGATCCCTAAGATAACACCTAAGTGTTTAACATGCAATCTCGGTCTACACTATGACTAACCCCACAGTTACGTACAACCACCCCGCCTCTCAAGAACCATTATGCAACAACCACATATCAAAAATACAACCTTGTCCAGTCATAGAAATATCGTCATAATACAATTAATGCAAGTATAATCAATCCCGTACAAGGCGTGGTACTAGAGCCAACTATTAGAGAACCCATACCAGGCGTGGTACCCGAGCCAACCGATAAATATCCTATACTAGGCATGGTACCCGAGCCAACCAATAATTAACCTGTACCAAGTGTAGTACCCAAGCCAACCGAATGTCACACACAATCTAATAAGTCAATAAAATAATGAACAATATCACACTTGTATACCAACAAGAAACTAACCCAGTTCATTTCACATAATTGACACACGATATCTAGACATTCATAATCCCATTTCCTAAGCATGCAAAATCAAACAATACTAAGCGTTAGTATATGAACACATATTGTATATTGGGAAAAATAGTAACCGTCACCTACCCAACAACCGGATCCACGACCCCAACGTTGACTTCTTGTATGGAGACTAAATCCCAGCTCACCCCAACACGTATCTAGAAACCACATCAAACCTGAATCCTTCTCTTAAGACATATACGACATGGGGAAAGCATCCCCTAACATTAGCACCTCAACCCTTCTTGTTTGCTCTACTTCTTTTACATTAAATCATTTCCGAAACTCCCTTTAACTAGTCATTTAATTACACATGACATATTTCAGTTCCTCGGACCTTCCTAACTATCTAGTTCTTGGATTCTAGCATTCCACCCCATATTGAACACAAACAACCTTGTAATGACAACACATCATCCCAACCCTACCATTTCCTATTCCAAAACCAGTCAAACACAATAATCCTCTAGAATCTATGCCAGAACGCCTAAACATGGAATCTCTTTTTTGTCTATGCAATAATATGGAATGGAAACGGGTCTAAGTCTACTCAATAAAAAGAAACCTAGCCTACCTGGATTCCAAGCAGCTGCATATGCATATTATGGCTTCCTGAAGACATTTCCTGGTTTATAACAAGCTCGAAATCTGTGGTTTCACATCCTTATAGCCAAAATCCCTCCTCCCCATGGCTCCTAATCTTTAGAGCAGCCTAGGAGGGTTTTGGAGTAACCCTCATGGGTTTCCAACTGAGGAGGTGAACACTTTTATAAAAATCATGTAATCTAGCTTCTATTTTTTGCCATACCGCTATAGCCGCTGGCTGACCACTACTGTGGTGGCACTATAGCAAAATAATTTCCTCTAAAGCAGAGTGACATCAGTCTGGATGAATTTAAAAATCCAAATTTTCTATCACGTCGCCCCACTTAATTCAAAACGTATTTAGTCGGTCCCAAAACTCGTGATATCATGATTTCTAAAATAATAATGGGTCATGTCATAACACTAATCCCGTAATTTCTTTGTTTGGTTCTCAAATTGGTTCTTGGGATTGTGGGGCTGTTTTAGGCCCTTTTCCTTCTCAAATTAGGCTCACTTTCTGAGCATGCATTCCTGGTGATGTTGGGAACCTCATGGTAACTTTTGTTTTTGATTTTGGGTTATAGGGCCCATGAGCCTGCTTTTGACCTGGATTTTGACTCGGCTAAACTATTATCAATATGGGTGTCATTAGCTTTGTTTTAACATGTAGACTACATTTGTGGTAGTTT
Source organism: Jaltomata sinuosa (assembly GCA_003996215.1). Taxonomy (NCBI): domain Eukaryota; kingdom Viridiplantae; phylum Streptophyta; class Magnoliopsida; order Solanales; family Solanaceae; genus Jaltomata; species Jaltomata sinuosa. Next base: position 35,773 of record QJPP01005383.1, on the reverse strand, counting down.
AAGTGCTATTCTGGGTTTCTCGGAGCAGTTTGAGATCGGGTTTTGGCTTCTCAGCAGCTTATCATTGAACGCCAGGTAGGTTATACTTTCCCTACCATAGACTTTATGTATATAGAATATAATTGTACTATTTAGCATCTTTGGGTTGGGTTTACTAGGCTGGCACCTCAGAACTTGTCCGCTCTCTTTAAGTCCATCTTATTTTCCTACGCTGGCTTTAGTATTTGATCTCATTGTGTAGTATTACCCCTTGTGGCCCCATGTGGCCTTTGTATATGCCTTTGGACCATTGATGGTGGGATTTATGGGAAAAGTACATGATTCCCAGATATCAGATTGTGTTATTGAGCTAGTTATTTATGTTGTAGAGTAGATTGAGCCTGTGTAGGGCCTGTAGGTTTATTGTGAGCTGTTGAGCTATTGATTGTGTTTAGGCATATCATTATCATGCAAAGAGTTTTTCTGCTTTATTTACTACTATTCTGGTTGCCGGCCTAACTACCATCAGTTTTTTAAACCTTGCATGGCCTTGAGGGCCCATTTTCAGTATAAACGGTTATAAAAGGATTTGAAACTGGTTTTATGAATCTTTTTGGAGTAAAAGAGATTATATGATAATTTTATCACTGGTTTTCCACACTGATACTAGGCTCGGTTGAGCTGAGCACTAGACTTAATTTTACTATGGATTTAGACACAGATATACTTCGGGCACCCTTATTAGGATTCTGAGATTTACTGATTTAGACACGAATATACTCTAGGCATTTATATTAAGATTCTGAGATTTTGTATGTGGTCGCGGAAAACTCCATGGACTTTGCCGATCCAGACTAGGGGCTATGAACTATGAGTATCGGAGGAGGGGTACACGATCTAGTAGGGGTATAAGGGGGAAACTTGCCATGGATCCTACCTATTGGGTATGTGGGCACCGGAGGAGGTACATATGGTACTACTGGCACACCTAGTTTTATCATATCACATCATATCATTCATTCTGTGTACGGTTCCACCTTGTTTGCTTTTTATTGAGTGTATGCTCTGGTAGTATGGGATGCCGGAGTTTTTTTTTCCACTTGTTTGTGTTCCCCAGGTGTATGGGCGCCTATTGGGACTATAGGTAGATTAGTTTATTTTATCCTATTGTAGTACATGTTCATGTTATATCTACTTGTTGGGTTACTTTCGGATCATCCTTACCTTGTAAAATTCATTGCTAGCATTATTATATTTAGTTGTTATTCCATCTTCCCCTTTTTATTTTAGGTTACTAGTATACCACCACGTTCTTAGACTCTTTGTATATATTGTTGTTGAAAGGATCCAGGTGCGTTCTCTCTTCTTGCACTCGTATTCTGTGATATATCTTCTGTGGCTAGCATAATATACTTGTATTCTCTTTGTCTTCTATTCGTTGCTAACTTCTGTGTGCTTTCCTATGTTTGTTTTTGTGACTACTTTCTTCATTCATTATCTGCTATTTACTACTCTTAAATCTTATATGCACTCAGTCGGCCTATGATGTCTACTAGGTACCCATTGCTTTGCAATTGGTGCTCATACTACACTTATGCATCTTTCTAGTGCAGATCCTAGTGTGAGCTATCTCCGTTGATCACGTGGATACTCGTGCAGCTTTCGGACATCCGAGACTAGGGTGAGCTCCTGACGACCAGGGCTTGATCATATCTCCTCTTTTGGCATTGTTTACTCTTTTATTATCCAGAGACAGTTGTATATTCTATTTTTGTACTCTCTTTTGTACTTTGTATCTCAGTAGTGGCTTTGAAACTATGATACCAGGTCGTGGGATAATTTAGCTTCCGTACTTATATATATATATATATATATATATATATATATATATATATATATATATATCAGGTTATCTCCTCTTTTATGTCTTCTTTACATTCTTCCGCTTATTACTCCATTTTGTGCGTGCTTTGCTTCATTAGTGGCCCGTTACTAACCATTTCGGGCTACGGGGATTGGTTCGCCTATAGGGGGTTGTAGGTGTCATCATGAAATGAAAAATTGGGTGGTGACACTCCAAACGAACTGAACCAAACCGAACTGAATCAAATTATTTTAGATGACAAAATACACCCTAATTCTATCTCCTTCACGACTAGTACATTTGAATTAAACATAGTGACACCTATAGTCATTAAATTCTGAATTTGCCTCTGATTATTCGACTCTGGTAGCAATGACAACTTTTATATTTCTAAAGGAGGGGATCATGATCATTTAAAATATGGTATGAGCTAAAGTAGATAAATTGGAGCTGAGACCATATCCAATCATATTAGGATCCCTGGAACTTAATGTGCATTATATATGTAAAAATTATTTTTATTTACTTAGTAACAATATATCTCATTATGGAAAGATCACATTTTATTTTATTTTAGATTGGTGTATTTGAAAATTTTAATTTTTTACAGAATGAAGCCAACACAGTAAAGAAACAGTGCGACACAAATCCTAATTGTGTTGCAATCGTTGAGCTCCCACTTGCTAATGCTAATTATACTCTTCTTCCTAGCACAAGAATCCTTCAAGCTCCGATCGCATCTATTTGCAAAATTATTGGTGTAATTAGAATCTTACTTATCGGGTTATTCCAAGTAATCACAGGCTGATGGCATAGCCAAGCTTAGTCATTTCTATTTCTCCACTACTTAATTATGTCTCTTCAAATTAATAAATATTATGACCTTAATAAATTTGTTGTATTACTCATATGGAGTATAAAAGGTGATGTCTTTATATTAAGTACTATATAATAAATGGTGAGTGGATAAGTACTTCTTTTATTTTCATTTGACAGCACGTAAAATAGGGGTCATATATGCACATCATTCTTTATTTGGGTCATATTTGTGATTTTAAATTTCCAACTTACCTATTTTTACTAGAATATTATCTATCTATATCTACTTATCTATCTATCAATACATATCTATCTACATATTATAAAAGCACGAACATTTTTTGTTAAATATTGATCGACCAAAATATTTCTCAAATATCAATCGACCTTTATGCCATTAAAATTTTAATATAGGTCAAGATAAAATTGTGAAAAAAGGGCAAAGTAGTATCCTAATTTATTTTGGATAATAGCTCTTCAATATAGAATAATAATAAGCAAAAAAAAATTCAAACCTCAAAAGAAAAAACAAACGGAAAACAGCAGTATGAGTATCCTAAACCAAAAAATATTCAACAAAGCTTAGAAAAATAATAAGCCAATTTTTTTTCCAAAACAGATAAAATTGTCAAAAAAAAAAAAGAAATATGAGTATCCAAAATATATTCAGTAAAAATAATAAGACAAAAGAGTTTCAAGAGGCAAAGGAGTATCCTAAAGCAAAGCAGTATCATAATCCAAAAAAATTTAGCAAAGCTATAGTCTAACGCAAAAAAATCCTAATTTATTTTGCACAATGGTTCTTCAATTTTAATAGAAAAATAATATGCAATCATTCTCAACGAGTCCATAAGAACCCATTTTTTTCATTTTTATAAACTCGACAAAGTTTTTTACACGTATTATTAGTTCTTTTTTTGTCTGATTAGCTGATTCTTTTGGATTTTCAAAGTATTTATGATTGAATTAGATTGAATTAGATTGAATTAGATGAAGATGATTCTCCTTCAAGTTCGTTATTTGATTACTATATGCATCCTTAGCACCTTTGCTTCTAATTTCAAACTTGTCTATGAATTACAACGTCCTCTATTTCTTCTACTTTTTGTTCAACGTATTATAGCTTAGTATTTTCGAGTAATGGTTATCTTATATAGGATATATAGATTAATCATACACATTAAATATTGTTTTATAACTTTTTCTTATTTATTACAGGTGTTTGTGAACGACAATGAAATTAGATTTAGAAAAATAATGTAGTGCATCATAATTGAAAGTTTTATTACTTTTGGTATGTGCTTATTATTTGACACAAGATACTTCGTGCATCACATGTACATAAAGACTAGTTATTATAAAAGCATGAATATAATATTGGTTGACCAAAATATCTTTTAAATATTGAATGGCTTCTTGTCACAACCCAGAATTCGGTCATGATAGCACCTACCACACCCCACCCCACCCCACCCTCCACCCCCGCGATAGGTAAGCCATCGCAACATTACTACAATAGAATAGAGTAAATGCGTGGACGAAAACATAACAAAAACTATATCTCAACTGAATTTCATAAAACAATGGTAAGGGAGAATAGGAAAACAAAATCCAACCACAAAATTCGATAGTCACAAGGTACAAGCCTCTAAGTACAAAATACAACAAAAGATTCTGAAAGTATCTCATAATGCGAAAAATGCATAAGACTAAGATAGTGGGAGACCCGGTAGTCACTAAGAATGACAATTGCTACCTTAGGAATATCCGAAAGTGAACCAAGAATGATGCCACTCAAGGTCCCTAGAGAACTAGATCAGCACCTGCACACAAAGTGCAGAAATAAACAAGTGTGAGTACAAAAACACCTGTACTCAGCAGAATCATTGGCCAACCCAAATTCAAAGTGATGGTAAGAACCACCTACTTGAGACTATTTACTACAACACACACGCACATACAAACAGGAAGGCCACGCCTAGGCTAACAGATAAACAATCACCACAGCAATACACGTATAGGCATAAGCCTCAATACAAATACCACTCCAAAACAATCAAAGAATATTAAGGCATCACATTATCACATCATACTTCACAAGCTAATATCATCACAATACAACCTGACCAAGAGGAAATATATATGAATGAATGCAATGTATATGCTATGTATGCACTATGCAGGCGTGCACTCCGATCCAAATATATAGTGTAGGTGTGCACTTTGATCCATATAATATTGTACAGGCATGCACTCCGATCCATATGTGTCACGACCCGATTTCTCAAGTCATGATGGCACCTACAATCCCTAGTAGGCGAACCAATTCCCATAGCCCAGAACGGTTAGTAATGGGCTACTGCCTAACCAAAATGCACCAACAAGCAGAAATAAGCGAAGCAAAACTCGAATATAAATACATAAAGGAAACTACACCAACCCCAAGACTTGTTATCGACAGTACATAAGCTTCTAATAGAATACAAGTGCTAAAAGTAACAAAATACAACATAAATTGCCTCCGAAAGTACAAGGAGCAACACTACAACAGATGAGATGTAGACAAGCCCCGACCGTCAGGCGCTCACCCTAGTCTCAAAGATCCAAAAGCTGCACGAGTCTCCAACGTGATCAACGGCGAAAGCTCAGCTAATATCTGCACAAAAAAGTGCAGAAGTGTAGTATGAGCACCAAAACTATGGGTACTCAGTAGGTATCATAGGCCGACTGAGCGCATATAAGATATAAAAGCAGTAAGTAACAGATAGCAAGAAAGCAATCACTGAGGCAATAACCAAGGCACAAGGAGCTAGCACAGATAATCCATAACCAAGAGCTTCAAGTAACACATGCTAGCATAGAGATACAATTACATAGAATCACAGGTGAAGGAAAGGAGAACACACATGGAGTCCTTGCACAAAAATATAAGTAAGAGAGAGTTGAGAAAATGGTGGTATACCGGTAACCTAAAGTGGAAGGAAAAGACGGAGAGCAGTCTAACATACTCAAAATGGAATCAACCAGTATAAGGAAATCATAACACCAATCCAATCATATGATAGCATAACCAGGGAATCACCTCACAAGTACAACCCTTGGATGAAATAACTAGGCCACAATAACCAAGATATACCACTCAGCTTCCCACAAGAATAGAACCAGAGTCTCACACTCTGCTCAGAAGGCCACACAAAAGTGCCTCAATAAGATAGGACTCTAAAGCCCTCTCAATAATCAAAAATCCCACAACCAAAGCCTCAACAGGCTAGCCATCACTAATCTTTCAAGAACCGAGTGCCAAGATAAGCTCTAAGTAAAGACAAGAGTAAATATAGTCTACCTACAGTCCCAACGGCCGCCCATACAACCGAGGAACACAATCAAGTGAAAACAACCCTACGGCATACCATACTACCGGAGCGTACACTGAACACACAACAAACAAGGGTGGAATCCAATGCATGATATGATATGATGTGAAATAGAACCTTTGTATGTACCTCCTCAGGTGCCAATCAGGCCCAGCAGGCAGGTTCCATGGAAGGACTCAGCCTGTATACCTCTACTCCACCGTATACCCTTCCCTCCAGTGGACGCATCCCGAAGCCCCAGGCCCAGAGCGGCAAGGTCCATGGAGGTCCCCGACCCCATACTAAAACTCAGTATCAAGACATGTCATCCGGAAGCAAGTCCGGGATCAAGATAGAGACCCAGTCTCAAATATGCATGCCCAGACCCTGTCCAGGACTAAAGTAGTAGAAAATGCCTCAAAAACCCTTCCAAGGGTGCCCGGGCGTAACCGGGTCTAAAACTGTAGTAAATCAAGTCTAGTGTTCTGCCCCGCAGAGACTAGTATCAGTAATAAAATCAAGTCTGGTGCTCTGCCCTGCAGAGACCAGTATCAGTAATAAAATTAAGCCTGGTGCTCTGCCCTGCAGAGACTAGTACCAGTAATATATTCAGTGCGAAAATATCCAAAAATCCCCTTTTCTATCAACAACAGTACCAAAAATGGGCCCCCTGGGACATGCAAATTTAGGAAAACTGTCAGTAGTGGCTCACAGCCAAAACTGTAGTAAAACATGCAGGGGAAAACCTTTTTCATGGATGATATGCTCGCACACAAATATAAAAGTAGCCCCCAAGGCTCACAAAATTCTATCAGCCCTGCACAGGCCATACCCTCAGCAGACCATAACCAGCCTAAAAGGAATAATCTTATGTCGGGACTTCGCGGACATTCAAATGCCCACCATCTATGTTCATAGTCATACAGGCATACAGGACACAAAGGTATATACATTATACGCGATACTAAGAACAACGTATAAAAATAGACGGCACGAAGGCGGACAAGGCGGGGTACACCTATAACAACCCATCCAAGGATGCTAATTAATGCAGTTATAGCCTATATACGCAGAGTCTAGATAGGGGAAAACCATAACCTACCTGTCATCTGATGACTAGCTGCGGGAACGGCATCATCCAGACTCGAACAGCTCCAGGAAGCTCCGAATCACAAAAGAATACTTTTAACTGAAGCCCTAAAGGCGCCTCTATGAAGCCTGACCAACCAAGGTAATGGAACAATTTCTAGAATCGACAAGGCTGCAAGAACGAGCCATAGCCATTTGATTAGGTGTTAATGTCACACTCACGACCAGCCAACTCCAAAACATAAGATGAGGCCAATAACAATAATAAATGGCAGCTAAATCCAACAACAATATGTTAACCACATCTCAAAGGAGCGACGAGCTCCCGAGGCACTATTTCAAGGCGTACTTCACGTTGTCCAATTCAATCACTATAGTATGCGATCCCAAAAAGAATCACACAATTTCCCAATACCTCCAGAACCTTACCACAACCAGAACACCACAAAAATAACCAAACATAACAAGATAAAGGGGCTGTCCAAAGCCACAAATACAAAATACCACTTCGTGGCTCAGAAATCCATAAAACAATACTAGAACATATAATAATGAAGGAGGGTCGTAGGGGAGAGATTTCCTTGACAAAAATATTCAATATTCCAAGATTAACAACTTGCCTCCTTGCAAAAACAACAAACATATCCAAATCCAACAAGAAACTACTACAAGTTATCGAAAAATACAACTTTTCGTGACTAGAAGCTTAGAATCTTGATTCAACAAATAGATAAGTGTACGGGATCCATACCTCACCAATATAACTCCGTAGCTACTGCTAAATACTCATAAAACACCTGCTGGATTGCTGCATCAACACCCACGAAGATACGCCATGAAATCGATGAGGAAAACTATACCAAAATGACGAGCTCGCGACGTAGAGCAACTTCCGTTAAACTTCCGAATTGAAAGGATCAAAGTCCATGGATTATTTATGAACTTTACTTATGATTTTCTGAAGCTTTTGGATGAAAAATATGGGTTAAAACGAAGGCGAAATCAGCTTTTATAAGCTGAACCGACTTAGGACGTGGGCCCCGCTTTGACGTGTCTGCTTGTGCAGTCTTACGAAAACATGAATATCTCTCTATTCTGAAGTCGTATGGACGAACGGTTTAGTGCGTTAGAAACTAGACTCATAGACCTTCGATTTTCTATATTGGGGACCCACTAACTCTTTATAGATATGGAGAAACACCCCAAGACATTTAATCCAAATTTGAAGAGAATTTCTTAAAGGAATTTACAATAACTTTTTCTGACTTTTGTTTCGCAACTTGCTTGACTTCAAAACTTATCATACGACCATTTTGTCATTACAATACCTCATAAAACATCCTTATTAGTATATTAGACACTACTAGTCTTACCCCAAAGGCACGGGTTACTTTAAACCTTCCAAACCGGAGAGGTGTTACACGAAGCATTTCTTTAACTCAAACTTTCGAGTAAGGGATTCCTTTGACCAAGAACCTTGGTTTAATTCTTTGATATTACCAAGAATGTTGACGGAAGTCAACGATTTCCAAAGTTGAAGCTCTAAAATGAGGAACGGCCATAAAGACCAAACAAACGGCCCGGGCACCGAACTATCGGTCCCGACAAGCCATAAATGACTTGGGCCGCTACAAGTAAGCTCTAATGGTACAAGAAAGGCGAAAACGTGTAAATGACCGGAAGGGTCATTACATCATCCACTACTAAAAATATTTCATCCCCGAAAGTCAGGAAGGAAGAAAATACCAGATATTTAAGAATAGCGGATACAACGCCCGCACTACTCTCTCAGACAACCTGGGTAACCTCCGCGACCGGACGGCACCCAATATAACAGAACCAAAGAAAGCAACCAAGCCTTAATTTCTTACTAGCCAAGCTAGATTTCAACCTCCAAAGATCTGCCAAAACAAATTGAACCTCGAGAATCTTAACCAAAAAACACCTACACAACACCGAAACCAGTGCACCAAGGCTATCAATACACAAAACTTGAATCCTCAAAACCATACCAAGTTTACCAGAAAATTCATCAACCCAAAACTCTAACTCATGAACTCGTTGTTTCGCAAAAGCCCTTTTTTTTCTAAACTGAATCCTTTAGCACCACAAAAAGGAAGCTGCATACAAGCTGAACACTCAAACCACCCTCAAAGCATCAACTGACACACCGGAGATCCATAGTTCCTGCTTATACTTTACCACGAACAAAGTCACCCATTTTATTCAAATGCGTTTTAAGCCAATATATAGGCTACTAGCCTTTGCCATCCAAGATAACAACCCGTAGCATATTATTGAAACTAAAGTTACCCGTCTTGACTGACCACCAACCAACGAACGAATATTTTTTCTAACATCAAATTTGCTAACTGAACTGTGCCAGGTCTGAATCTGCTGAAAGTGAATGAACCAGGGCAACCTGCCCAAAAGACCCAAACCAAAACCATGATCCTGCAAGAAGTCTGGTACGCCTACCACGAAGTCTGTAACCATGAGCCAAGCTCCCAACTCTAGAAAACACTACTGCTACTGCCAAGCTCCCATTTGAATGTGAAATTTCCTTATGAATCTCACCTCAGGAAGAAGTCCACCATGCCACAAATATGAAGTCCAAACACCCCGAAGGCAAAGGAAAAAGGTGTATGGGGTTCAAAGTTACCATCTAGCCATAGAAATCTTTGCATATACTTTCAACTCATTCCTTTGGTTAGAATCAACCGCTCTACTGGTTCTGCAAACACCAACCACTTCGAAGCATATATCATAACAAACTTCTCGTCCATACTGGCCGAGTCTAACCAACACTAGAACCCCACATAAATAATAACTCGGGAGGAATCGATTAAACAAGCTTTCAAATCCTGGGCAAACGAATGGCTATTATATGTCTCTACGTATCATCCAAGCTCAAAATAGCCTCGCTAGTCTTAACCCCCACAAGCTGACCACATAAAGCATACACCACTGCTGAATCTCAAACTTACGCCGCTGAGTCTGTCCAACCATGGTAGAAGAACCCCGTACTAACTAGAACACTGCTGAAATCTAGAATATCGTACCTCTTGTAGAGGTTAGCCAAGGACTAGGTGTCCAAGGCCAATAGCCGCATCCACAACTGAAGTAAAAGAAGCTAAGTTTCCCGCACCCACTACCTCCCGGCACTAGGATGCTGCAACCAAATAGAAACTGCCACAAACCATCCGATGTAACCTGCCAAGTTATGATTCTGAACACCGACTTTCAAAACTACCAACCAAAGCCTTGGTCAAATCTTTATGCTGCCAATGAACCCTTAAAAACCCAAGCCAACTAGGCCTGAAAATACAAGTTGCCAACACCACAGCTGCTACTGAAACAAAAACCAATCGATGGAAAACCCACGGCAATGTGTAGACGGCTGGATCAAATCACCAACACACAATCCCAAAGAAAACCTTCATCGCCACCACAGACAACTACGAGGACACTTAAACACAAACAAAGAGTCATCTCCCTTCTTTTTCAACTAAACAAAAATGCTTCCTTAGCATATACTGAACCTTACAAATCCTTTCTCAAATAAGAACCTGAAGCCATTACCTTACTACTCATAGCTATACGTCAAATTCAATAAGGCAGGAGAAGGATGGGCCGGATGCCCAACTCACCCTAAATGCTTACAAATACAACCTAACCACGAGGTTACGATCAACACTTAGTCGGAAGTGTTAAAGTCAAGACCCAATCACGATGCCAACATCAAGAGCTCATCGAAAGAACTACGATCAAGATTTGTTCCAACTGTAGCTAGAGATACAAAAAAACACCCAACAGACCAGGAAGTGGAGGAGACTATAGGAACAACCCACATACCTGCCAACCTCCTAAACTAATGAACAAAGAGGGTCGACTCTAGACACTCGGGAGACCAAACCAATCTATTCACACTAGCATAACCAATATCTCCCAACTGAGGCAAAATCTCAACTCTGGACCAACTACCGGTAATACACCAAACCATCACACAGATCTCTAGCCACACTAGATAATGGCCTAGGCAACAACCATCTAGGACCTCTCAACAAAGACAACTCAAACACAAGTCCAAAATCACAATGAAACAGGGGTAACCCAACTAGAAAGAGAATAACAAGAACTACCCACGAGCTACAACTCCGGGAAAACACCTCTCAAGGCTAACTTACCCCCATCCACTACTAAAGAATAAACTACCAATAAAATAACATATCGGTACTACAATTCGGGTAGCCAAACAACTTAAACAAATAGCAGGTAGGCATATAAGAAAATAAATGACAGAAGGGATAGAATCGCAATGCGAGCAGGACTATCACAAGTCGAAGGTAGCAAAATCCTAACCTGGAGGAACGATATCAGGAACCTCTATCTCTAGCCCACCAAGAGAAGTATCAAGATGATGGGATATAACTCTGGACTGAGTAGTCGAAACTAAAGGCCAAACGGGCCCTCGCCGGGGAAAATATCTATAAAGGTAACCAATCTCTCCACAATGATAAAAACCAGGTTGTCTGGGATACACAATCCTGGGGCAATTCCTAGCAAAGTGCCCATGCTCACCACACCAAAAACAACCTAAACCAGATGAAATCTGATGGAAAAATCTCGCCTCATACTCCAATACCGACAGACAACCCTGCTGATGAACTAGAAGCTCAACTATAACTGAAGCACCACTCACAGAACCATGTATTGAAACACTCACCGGAGGACTCACATTCCTAGCCACGGTGTCCTAACTGGGGTAGCTATAAATCCAATCGAAGGCAGGACTGACCCCACACCCCCTATCTAAGGCGGTAAACTCTCACTCTGAAGTCTTGGTGCTAACGAAAGCACTGAAGCAACAAGCACATAAGCCTCGGCACCAACCGCTATCGCATTCGTCTGAGGAATTCGAGAATGAATGAACAACCGAAGTTTAAGAGTCAATAGAGCCAGGAACGCATGATGAGGAGCCAAGAAGATGAAATATTTGATCTTATTTAGATAGAATTCTACTCGATCATAATATTCATGTAAAGAGAGCCTTATCTAATTTGTGTCACTCAAATTCAAGTTACGACTTATGAATACTAAGGAGGTGATTTCCTTCCATTACATGAATAATAATACACATGCACTGGTCTATATACTAGACCTCAATTCTATTCATATAGAGTTTATATATGTTAGAGAATGCCTTATTTCTCCATAAACTGCAAAAGGTTGCCTAAACTACTGTTAATTCAATATCCTGAACTACCGTTAATCCAATATCCTCCAGTTATGTATTCATTCACCCTTCATCTGGACCTTTCTTTCATTATAAACGAGAAGTCCATTGGGAGTCAAAACTTACACCTACTAACGACGTTGTAGGAAGCTATTTTTGATGCTCCATTGATGTGATTCAATGACAAGATCACGTTTTCTCAACTTGAATATACTTCAAAAGATCAGATTATCAACTAGGAATCCCAACTGATCATTAATCTTTAGTTGATTATACAAATAAACAAAAACAACCAGATTGTGTGAGAGAAGAAGAATATGAGATTTAAGTTGGCTGAGTTTCACGATCTGCAGAGCTGCTACTAGGGAATATAATGTAGCGATATAGTGAATTTAGAAAATAACAAAGTGGAATGAAAGCTTGAAGAAATAAATAGAAAACATGTAGGGCAGAAAAGCTTTCACTCGAACAAAAAAACAATATAACAACGATCTGTATTGAAAAATAGAGAATTTTTTTGAGAAAAAAACAAAAATAAACTCGCAGGAGGAGGCATACCTGAGATTCGAGTAGATGGAAATTAGATTAGGACAGTGACCTACGACCTGTGTTTCTCTATTTTGAGAAACTATAGATGAAAACACTAAGAGGCTGAGATTTGCAATTTGCAGAGCTTCGATCTACTAGGGCATAGAATTTTAGCGACGAGCCGACGATCTGTATGAAAAACAAAGAGTTTTTTTTAATGAATTTTAATTATAACTTATTTAGTAGTATATTTTTGGCACCTGATGAGTTTTGGTGAAAACAAATTTTTTTATTTTTTATTTTAATATTTAAGTATTACATTTGGCGCACTTTCTCCTGCTCCCACCTCTACATTACGATTTGGGACCAGTTACTAATTTCTTTATAGACTAGATTTTGTACCTTCACAATAACATACAGAATTAGGGACCGGAATATAATCTCGTCCCAATACATGTACTTTTAAAGACGATATTATTAACTCGTGCCAGAATGTTGGTCTTAAATAAAGTTTTTTCTTGTAGTGGCTGCTGATGAACTGCACCCTTAAGCTGAAGTAGAATGGGATCCTCGTCTTGCTTTGCCTTCACCTCAGCTACCAAAGATGATTCAGCACCATTTTGTACAATCACACCACCTTCTGTCGAGTCCATAAGGCAAACTCCCAACCGAGCTAGCCTATGAACCTCCTTAACCAATTTCTTTTTCCCATCATCAATGGAAGACACACTTCCCATGGACAATCTACTCAAGGCATCTGCCACAACATTGGCCTTACCCGGATGGTAAATCACACTTATATCATAATCCTTAAGGAGCTTGAGCCATCTCCTTTGTTGCAAATTCAACTCCTTCTGAGTGAACATATACATGAGACTCTTATGATTGGTAAATACATCCACATGCACACCATACAAGTAGTGTCTCCAAATATTCAAAGCAAAGACCACGGCTGCCAACTTAAGATCATGAGTAGGATAATTCTTCTCATAAGTCTTAAGCTGTCTCGAAGCATAAGCAATCACCTTACCACGCTGCATCAAAACACAACCCAAACAAATTCTAGAAGCATCATAATACACACCAAAATCCTCTAAGCCCTCGGGTAAAGCTAACACTGGAGTTGTGGTCAATCTAGTCTTCAATTCCTGAAGTTCTTCTCACACAAGTCGGACCACTAAAATTTTACCTTCTTCTGAGTCAATCGGGTCAAAGGGGAAAAAATCAAAGAAAAGCCTTCCACAAACCTCCTGTAGTAACCAACCAAACCCAAAAATATCCTAATATAAAATGGAGAAGTAGGTCTAGTCCAGTTCTTTACTGCCTCTATCTTTTGAGAATCAATCTGAATACCATCTTTAGTCACAATATGACCCATAAAAGCAATAGACTACATCCAAAACTCACACTTGCTAAACTTAGCAAACAATTTTCTATCCTTGAGAGTTTGCAATACAACCACCCTCAAGTGATCCACATGCTCCTCCTCACTCCGAGAGTAGATGAGGATATCATCAATGAAAATGATCACAAACATATCCAGGTACCGTTTGAACACACGTTCATCAAATCCATAAAGGCTGCAAGAGCATTCGTCATAACAAAAGACATCACAACAAATTCATAATGACCATACCGAGTCCTGAAGGCTATTTTCAGAATATCACACTCTCTAACTCGAAGCTGATGATAACCGGATCTGAGGTCAATTTTGGAGAAGAAACTAGCACCCTGAACCTGATCGAACAAGTCATCAATCCTAGGAATGGGATACTTATTCTTGATTGTGACCTTGTTCAACTGACGGTAATCAATACATATTCTAAGGGAACCATCTTTCTTTCGAACAAACAAAACTAGGCCACCCCATGGAGAAATGCTAGGCCTGATGAAACCTTTATCAAGAAGATCCTTCAACTGATCTTTCAACTCTTTAAGTTCCGCGGGAGCCATTCTATAAGGAGGAACAAAAATATGATTCGTATTTGGGAGAAGATCTATCCCAAAGTCTACCTCTCGCTTGGGAGGGACTCCGGGCAAATCTTCGGGAAACACATATGGAAACTCATTCACAATAGGAACATACTAGAGGGATGGGGTTTCGGACTCCGTGTCCATAACCTACACTATGTGATAAACACACCCCTTTGAAATCATCTTCCTAGCCTTAAGATAAGATATGAAATGACCTTTCTAGGAAGGGGGACTACCTTGCCATTCTACAATGGGTTCATTAGGAAACTTGAAACTGACAACCTGAGTACGACAATCAACATAAGCATAACATGCATACAACCAATCCATACCAAGAATGACATCAAAATTAGTCATCTCTAACTCTGCTAGATCCACTGAAGTGACTCTATGAAGGACTGCGATAGGGCAATTTTGGTAGATTCTTTTGGATAGGACTGACTCACCAATGGGAGTAGAGACACTAAAGGGTTCTTAAAGAAATTTGGAACAAACTTCAAACATTCATGCTACATAAGGGGTCCCAAAAGATAAGGAGGCATTGGGGTCCAACAAAGCATACACATCGAAAGAGAAGACTTTCAACATACCAGTAACAACGTCTGGGAACCTTTCTGATCCTGACGAGAGGATATAGCATAAAGGCATTTCTGGAACTGACCACCAGAACTAGAAGTTGTGCCCTGCTGGGCTGGTTGACCTCTTGAAACTGCTGGAGTAGACTGAGTCCTACCACTTCTCTGCCCCTTCTTATCTAAAGGGCAATCTAGGATACGATGTCCATCCTGACCACATCCATAGAAACTACCTGAACCGGCCAAACACTTACAATAATGACTCTTCCCACACTTGTCACAAGCTGGATATAAAGATCCCTAAGCAACACTACCCTGACACTGGGAATAGGAACCAGATCCTCTACCACCCTAATTATGACGAGGCTTCTCAGCCTGGGTAGGAGCACTAGCAGAAGAATGAATGGATCCTGATAACTTATTCTAGAAAGAAGAGCGATGTCTACCTCCGGACCTGTGATGACCAAAACCTGATCCCTCGGATCTAACCCTCTTATTCTCTCTTGCCATCTCCCTAAGCTTATCACCCTCAATCTGATGGGCATGAGTCATGAGTCGGGAAATGTTCATATCACTCAACAACAAAGTAGACCTACACTATTTCTTCACCATATCAGAAACTTCATATATAAACTTGTTCATTTGATCATGTGGGTCTGCTACCATGGAGGGAGCATATCTAGACAACTGAGTGAACTTCAGACTATACTCTTGCACCGACATCGAACCCTATCTCAAGTTCACAAATTCCTCCACCTTCGCTTGCCTCAACTCTCGGGGAAAGAACTTATCAAGGAAGTCCCTCTCAAAATACTCCTAAGTCATTGGGACCGCGTCCCTCACCCTAGTCTCCTTCCATTGCGTGAACCAAATATGAGCCACATCCTTGAGTTGATAGGATGCAAGCTCAACACAATCAACCCCTACCATTTGCATAACTTCAAATATCTTCTTCACTTCATCAATAAAGTTAAGCGGGTCCTCACTCACTTTTGAAACCCAAAATTCAGGTGGGTTCATCCGGACAAAGTCACGAACTCAGGCCGCTACCCCACCTTGAGGGTGGAATGGGACAGGAGCCGGCTGATTGGCCTGAGTGGCCAATGTTCGGGCTAACAAATGGACAGCATTTCTAAACTCCTCATTCGTGACATCGGGAATCAGAATGGGAGGAACAACATTCTGAGTGTCTCGGGGAGGCATAGCACGTCGAGGTGGCATAGTATAAAACGTATAAGATAAGGATTAGAGGGACATTAAAGTTAAGTTCTATCGCATGACGTGATCATGAAGGAAGTGAAGTTTTCCTAAGACACCTCATAGCTTCCCTCTCATATGTGTGGCGCGCTTCACACATATGAAAGAGACTATACTCGATGTGGCTTTCAAACATTCTAGGACTCTTGAACCTGAGGCTCTGATACCATGTTTTTCACGCCTAGAGGTTACCCCCTAGACGTAATATGGGACTTAGAACCACAAGGATCCCAAGCAAACCCTTGGTCATATCATTCTCAAGCAAACATAAAGGAAACATAGCGGAAGCATCAAAGATAAAAACAAAATAGCATAAGATAGATGGTCGAGTCAAAAGAGATACGACACCCACAATGGGTTACATACAATCTATGTCTAAAAGCCACTAATCATAACATAATAAGTTGCTAGGACAAGATCCTAGCTACCACGAAGTACAAAAATAAAGTCAACATAAGCTAAGAACATGACTAGTCCTCGACCTAAGAAGACTCACCCACACCTGGAGGAGCAAGTGGCCTGGGAACTCTAGCCACGAATCTGAAAAGGGAAACCTAAATCTGCATCATTAAATGAAGCAGCGCAAAATGCATCTGTACTATGGAATGTACTGAGTATACGGGCAATGCATAAATAAGATAGAAACAGCTTTAAAAATGTACCTAAATAGAATCCACACATAAATAGGGTATCATGAGTAAATAGCACAATGGAAAGATAAAATATGAAGTAAAATCCAAACTTTAAGGTAAGAGTTCATAAAGCTTAGAAAACTTGAAAACATACATAAGGGAGTTTCTTATAATCGACATAAGACCATGAGAACTTACATGGAATCTAAATATGTGACCCTAGTTAGCAAAGCTAAACTGAACCTTCCCAAGGAATGAGTCACCATACCCAACTATATAGCCCTAGTTGGCAAAGCTGCCCTAATGCCCATTAGGACGCAGGACACCATTCGTAAAGATGTGGATCCACTCTTATAAGACTATAAGGAACATATCATTTCATAACCTACGTTGGCAACGTATTTTATGGATTTGGGTAATCGAACCCTCATCGCTCGGTGCTAAATACTACTCATAAAACATGCACATATAGCTCATCATTTTATAGTGGCACCATCTCATGCCAAATCTTATTCATAAAGCATGAAAACACATCGGGCATCATGTAAATTTTCATATCATGGTTCATAAAGCTTAGTATAGCCATAATTCAAAACATGCTTTTCATAAGCTTAGATGAGCATGAGCAGCATTTAAGGACTGTACTTCAAACTTTGAGAGATCACCAACTTTATGACAAGTTCTCAAAGTGTGAGTTTTGGCTTGAGTCAGTTGCATTCTTAGGACACGTGGTGTATAAGGATGAGATTAGAGTAGACTCGAGCAAGATTTCAGTTGTTCATGATTAGCCTAGACATATTAATCCTACTAAGGTTCACAGCTTTATTGGGTTAGCTGGGTACTACAGATGGTTCATCGAGGGGTTTTCTTCCATAGCAGAAACTTTGACTATGCTGACTAGGAAGGATATCCCATTTCAAAGGTTGGATCAGTGCGAGGATAGCTTTCAGAGGCTTAAGACCTTATTGACTTCAGCTTCTGTGTTGACTTTCTCAGTTGAGGGTCAGAGTTTCTTGGAATATTGTGATGCTTTAGGGGTTGTTCTTGGTTGTCTCTTTATTCAGCAGGGTCGTGTGATAGCATATGCATCGAGGTAGCTAAAAGTCCATGAGCACAACTACCCTACTCATGACTTGGAGTTGGCAGCTGTAGTTTTCGAGCTCAAGATCTGGAGGCACTACTTATATTGGGTTCACTATAAGATATTCACCGATCACTATAGTCTTCAATATGTCACGAGTCAGCAAGAGCTAAACTCGAGGTAGAGAAGATTGATTGAGTTACTGAAGGACTATGATTTCACTATCCTATACCATCTGGGTAAGGCAAATATGGTAATGGATGCCTTGAGTCAGAAGGTGGTGAGTATGGGTAGCCTAACTTCACTTTTAGTTTCAAAGTGACCATTGGCCTTGGACATCCAGTCCTTGGCTAACCGTTTAGTTAGGCTTGACTTGTCAGATCCTAGTAGGGTTCTCTCCAGTGTTGAAGTTCATTCTACCTTGGCTGATCAGGTTCAGAGCCATTAGTTTGAGGATTAGTGGTTGTGTGACTTTCGTGATCAGGTTTGTTAGGGAAGGGCAAGCCGGGCTACTCTAAATTCACATGGGGTTTTGAGGGTTGATAGTTGACTTTGTGTTCTGAGAGTTGGGGATTTGATTCAGTTGATTCTCCATGAGGCACATTGTTCAAGATATTCTATATATCCTGGCGCAGCCAAGATTTATAGAAGTTGAGGCAGCTTTACTGGTGGAGTTGTATGAAGCAGGACATAGTGGAGTTTATATCTTGGTGCTTGAACTGTCAGCAGGTTAAGTTTGAGCACATGAGACCTGGTGGATTGATGCAGCAACTTCTTATTCCTGAGTGGATGTGGGAAGGGATTACTATGGACTTTGTAGTAGGATTGCCACGTACTTCTAGGGGTTTTTACTTTGTTTGGGTGATTGTGGATTGGCTGACTAAGTTAGCGCACTTCTTGCTGGTTTAGACTACTTAGAGTATACAGAGGTTATCTCAATTTACCTTTGCGAGATAATTGGGTTGCACGGGGTCCCAACTTCTATCATTTCATACCGCAACATTCGTTTCACATCTCAATTCTAGAGGGCTATTCATCAAGACTTGGGTACAGAGGTTCAGCTTGGTACTGCATTTTACCCTCAGACAGATGGCTAATCTGAGAGCACTATTCAGGTCCTGGAGGATATGCTTCAGGCCTGTGTTATTGACTTTGGAGGTTCTTGGGACCAGTTTGTGCCTTTCTCTAAGTTTTCTTATTATAATAGTTTTCACTCGAGCATTGGCATGGCACCTTTTGAGGCATTGTATGGTAGGCATTGCATATCGTCGGTTGGTCGGTTTGATGGGTTGGAGTCTAGGCCATAGAGTACAAATTTGCTTCGTGATTCCTTAGACAGAGTCTAAGTGATTCAGGACATACTTTGAGCAGCTCAGAGTAGGCAAAATAGTTATGTTAATTGTAGACTTCGTGCCTTGGAGTTCAGTGTTGGTGATTTAGTATTCCTTTATATATCGCCCATGAAGGGCATGATAGCCCCAGGTACATTGGTCCATTTGAGATTCTTCAGAGGGTTGGTAGTGTTGCCTACATATTAACTTTGTCTCTGATATTTTCAGCCATGCATCATATATTTCATGTGTCGATGTTGAGATGGTATATTCCAGATGAGTCCTATGTGTTACGATGGGATTTGGCTCAGTTGGTTGAGAGTTTGGATTTTGTTGAGGAGTCGATTGCTATTTTGGCCAGAGATGACAGGAGGTTGATATCTAGGGAGATTTTGGTTGTAGAAGTTCAGTGGAGGCACCATCCAGTTGAGGAGGCTACCTGGGAGACCGAGAGGGATATGCGGGGTTAGTATCTGCAGTTGTTTGAGCATTCAGGTACTTCCTTGTTCTTGGCTTTTAAGGATGAAAGTCCTTTTTAATAGTGGATGATGTAATGACCCTTCCGATCATTTTTGTGTTTACGCATTCTTGGTACTGTAAGAGCTTTATTGTAGTAGCCTCAATTCATTTATGGCTTGTTGGGACCAGTGGTTTGGTTCCCTGACCATTTGTTTGGTCGTTATGGTCGTTTCCATTTTTTAGAGCTTTAACTTAGGAATTCATTGACTTTAGTCAACATTCTTGGTAAATGCACTCGAAATCGAATTCTGACAGTTCCGTTAGCTCCAAAGTATGGATTTAAGTCTTGATGTACCCTTGGTCGAGGTCTGGGATCTTTCAATTTGGTTTCTTTTGGTTTTTGTGTTTTCTAGCAAGTTGAACTTGGAAGTTTGACTTTAGTCAATATTCAGAGAAAACGGCCTCGGATCAAAATTCTGACCGCGCTGTTAGCTCCAAAATATTGACTTTAGGGTAGGGGGACCTTTGGTTCGGGTATCGACGCTTTCAGACTCATCTTAGGCCATGGAGTTCCATTTTGTAAAGTTTGGCCTAAAGTTGGTTCATAGGTGTGGGGCCCACTTTTAATCTTATCAATCTCTGTTGGGATTTTTATTATTTTCGTTGAGTCTGGAATGCCTTTTTTACTTGAATAGCTCTGCTCGTTTGTGTTTGTGGGACCTCAGATGTGTTCTCGAGGGTCCGTCGGAGAAAAATCTTATTTTGGCTCGGCTATTGGCAGTCGGTTGCTGTCATAGCACCAGCATGGCCTTCGCCTACGCATGGGCATGGCCGACTACGCATAGGGAAATGCCAGCTGCCCTATTTTCTCGGCCATCGCCTAGGCGATGCCTTGGCCACGTCCGCAGGCCTGCGTGCGTGGTGGCCTGGGCAACGCCTGGCCTTCGCGTTCACGATGCCCGCCTGTGTATGCATTGATGCGTAGGCAATGCCATGGCTGCGTACGCACAGGAATGGGTGGCATCTTTAAGTTGGCTTCTTCATTCTTTCTTCTTATTTTAAAACCCAACTCCATTTTCACCATTGATAATAGCTCCCAAAACTCAAATTGCTCCACTTCTGGCCACCAATTTCTTGGAGTAGATTCACCATTGCTTTGTGATCATTTTCCTGTCATTCATCCGGTAAGTTCCTTGCTAAATTCTGATTTTTCATTCCTTTAATTTTCCCTTTTGCTCTCTTGATTTGGGTGGGCTGTTTTAGCCCGAAATTCATGCCAAATTCTTTCAAATTTCTAGGCATGCACTCCTATGGTCATTGCAATCATTATGTACTCATTAATTTTTTACTTCGGGTTGTGGGGCCTACTGGCCCGTCGGTGACCCAACTTTTGACCCGGCTACAGTTATAGCAATATGGGTATCGTTAGTCTCGTTTTAATGTGTAGTTTATTTTCTTGATAGATTGATATATGTTTGGAGCTTCTCGGAGCAATTCGAGCTTGGACATCGTTGTTCCAGCAGCTTGTCGTTGAACGATAGGTAGGTTACGGTTTAACTCCTCTAGAATTCGCATATATAGGATATAATTGTAGTAATTAGCATCCTTGGGTTGGGTTTATTAGCTTGGTACCACAGACTTTGTCTGCTTCTTCATGTTCAACTCATTTTGCTTTCTCTGATTTTGTAGGGTTTCTTTTAAATGATATTATCACCCTTGTGGTCTTGCGTGACCTTGTTTTGACTCTGGACCATAGATGGTGGGTTATTTGGGAATGTTCATGAGTCTCGGACATTGATGTCATGATCATAGGCTAGTTATCTGTGCTGTAGAGCGATTGGATCCTGTGTAGGGCCGATAGGTTGATTGTGAGTCATTATGCTGTTGTTTGTGATTGAGCATGTTATTTTCATGCATATAAAGAGGTTTTTTGCATGTTTTACTATAGTTTTGGCTTCGGGCCTACTATTGATGGTTTTCTAAACCTTGTATGGTCCCGAGGCCCCGTTTTCGGTAAATCTAGTTATAAAGGGTTTGGAAATGATTTTAATGGATCTTCTTGGGGTAAGAAAGTTAATAGGCTGATTTATTACTATTTTCAGACTACTACTAGACCCGATGAGGCTGGAGTGCTAGACCAATTTTTAGGTCGAGCATCGGACTTGTTTTCCTACTGTTTTAGACCCGATTATGTCTGGGCACCCTTATAGGGGCTTTTTGAGACTTATTTCACTGATTTAGACTCGGATAGGTTTCGGGCATGCTTATCGACATTGGGTAACTACTTTGGATCCAGATTCACCCCGGACTATTACTTTGAGGTTGTGAGAGTTAGTATGTGATCGAGGACCTCCATGGACCTTGTCGATCTAGACCAGGGGATACGTGTTGAGTGTGCTGGAGGAGAGGTATATGATATAGTTGAGGTATACGGGTCATTGTACTTCTATTGATCCTACCTACTGGGCCCATAGGCACTGGAGGAGGTACATACGGAGTTACTGTTCCACCTGGTTTTCACTACTGCATAATATCATCTATTTGTGTGTGATTCCACCCTTGTGTGATGTTTGCTAAGTGTACGCTCCGGTAGTATGTGATGCCGGAGGATGTGCCTTCTCTTGTTTGTGTTCCTCGTGTGTATGGACCCCTGTTGGGACTGGAGGTATACTTACTATTAGCTTGTAGCATCTCTGGTACTGATTATTGTTGTAGTCAGGTTCACTTCATGATCTACTTGGTTTATTGGAATGTTTTAGTAGTAGAATTGGGTTTCAAGCATGATTAGATTAATTGCTTCTCTCCTTCTCTCATTTCACTTAAGGTTACAGGTATACCGCCTATTTCTAAAATTTTCTATAAATATTGTTATTGCGAGGATCCCAGGTGCGTTATTCCTTCCTTTCACTTGTGTCTGTGTGATATATATTCTCGTAGCTAGCCAAGTTTGTTGTTTTCTTCTTGTGTTCTTTGTGCTAGATTCCGTGTGCTTATTCGTTGCTTCCTATGACTACTTGCTTCTATTATGCTATATTACTGTTGTTATATATTATATGTGCCCAGTCGGCCTATGATACCTACAAGATACCATTGCTTAGCAATTGGTGATCATACTACACTCTACATCTTCTGGTGCATATCCTAGTGTGGGCCATCGTCGTTAGCCCGTAGAGACTCGTGCGAGTAGATTTTGGACTATCCCAGACTAAGGGTCAGTTCTTGGTGACCGGAGCTTAGCTTTTAGTTTACCTTTTGTATTATGTACTCTCTTACTACTCGAAGACATTTGAATATATTATTTTGGATCCTTTGTACTTTGTTGATGTAGTTCCGACTCTTTTACTATGATACCAGGTTTTGTGATGGTTTTAGCTTCTATATATTCTCCTGTTGTCCCTTTTCTTTATCGTACATCTCTTGTGTCTGCTTATATTATTTTTCTTTCTGCCTACTTATTAGATAGTAGCCCATTACTAACCGTTCTAGGCTACGGGGATTGGTTGGCCTACTTCGGGGGGAGGGGGGAGGGGGGGGTTGTAGGTGCCATCATGACCAAGAAATCGGGTCGTGACAGGCACTGACTATGTAGTCATGCATACGCGGGCGGGCATCTACGCACGCGAAGGCCATGCCAGGCGCTTGCCTAGCGCGCACGCGGCCAGGCCACCGCGCACGCTGGCCTGCCGATGCGGCCAGGGCTCGCCTAGGTTATGGCTGAGAAAATAGGGCAGATGGCATGCTTCATTGCGGATACTGCCAAGCCCCGCGTGGGCTTAGGCTAGCTGATGCCATGACAGCAACCAGTTGCCAACAACATCTCTAACAAGGAATTTTCTCCTGCGGACCCTCAGGAACACATCTGGGGTCCCGCAAACACAAATAAGCTAAGCAATTAGACTAAAAATGACATTCTGGACTCAACAGAATTAATGAAAAATCCCAACGAAGGTCGATAATATGAAAAGTAGTCCCCACGCCCAAGAACCAACTATAGGCCAAACTTTCCAAAATAGAATTGCATGGCCTAAAATGAGTCTGAAAGCCTCGGGACCTGAACCAAAGGTCCCCCTATCCCAAAGTCAACATTTCAGAGTTAACAACACGGTCAGAATTTCCATTCGAGGCCGTCTTATCCGAATGTTGATCAAAGTCAAACTTCCAAGTTCAACTGGCTATAAATCACAAAAACCAAACCAAAACTAAATCGAAAGCTCCCAGACCCCTACCAAGGATCCATCTAGACCAAAATTCATGCTTTGGACCTAACGAAACTATCGGAATTCAATTCCGAGTGCGTTTACCAATAATGTTGACCGAAGTCAATGAGTTCCTAAGTTAAAGGTCTAAAACAGGGAAACAACCATAACGACCAAACGAAAGGCCAGGGCACCAAACCACCAGACCCAGCATACCATAAATGACTTAGGGCTACTACAGGCAAACTCTAACAGTACAAAGAAGGCGTAAACACGAAAATGAACAGAAGGGTCATTATAATTGTGCTTTCTATATGCATAGTTTTAACAATTGATCAAGTGGTGAACTAAAAAATTGGGTAGTTTCTTAGTTGTAGATCCATCCTGTTGCAAAAAGAAAACAAAAAAAAGAGGAGATGAGGATGAGAGCTTGAGATATGAAGAGGGGAAGAGGTTGTGTTGCGTCATTGGTTACTCCAGTTCACCGGAGCTAGGAACTCCTTGTCGGGGCAGTGAAGAAGACAAAAAGGGCTGGCTAATTTTGGATTAAAGGAGATGTGGGTTGGGTAAATTGAATTTGAGTGGGTATTTTAATTTAGGTGGATTTTTTAAATTTGAATGATTTAATTAGTGATGTGGACTCTTTCATCATTGGCTACGTTTAAAAAGTGGTATGCTAAAATCGATTATGTTTTCCGTTAATAAATAATGGCATGAATGGGGACCATTTGTTGTGGCAATGACATAGGTGACCTCAACTCTTAATAGATAGCATAGATGAACCTTTTCTCAAAGTTCGATAACACATTTGAATATTTTCCCTATTTTATATACTTTTATGTATATATATATGGATGTGAATACATGGCGTGAGAAAAAAAATAATAGTGGTGACTTTCTTAACTTATTTTGGCAACGCTATACTAGGGGTTACCCATGAAAGTCTCAAAGGTAACCTCTAATGGTCCTAAATTAGGTCGGGTAAGTGAAAATTTGAATAAGTAAAATATTTATATTAAGTAAATTAATGTTATAGTGTTAGGATCTCTTTGACCCATTAAATAAGTTAAATTATTATTTTTAATAATATTAATGTTAAAATATATGATGAATACTTTGTAAAATTACCTCGTGCACCCCACTTTCTCTTGGTTCTTTTTGATAAAGTAAAATACCATGAAATATATTATATAAATCTAATATGAATAGAGGGCGTCATTATATTCCGGGTGCGGAAGAACATAATGTAATTTTTCAAATGAGAACATCAAAAAATAAGAAAGTCTTCTCACCATAACATAAATCATTGTTTATAAAGTTCGACATTATACTTCAACAATATCTAAAGCATGCTCGACGTAGTTGGTTATTAAGAGAATACTAGGAAACCAACAATATCATCTTAGCAATTAAGCATAAATGCCACATATGAGGTAATGTGTAAAAAATAGTAGTCAATGGACACCGATGTAACAACATATATGTATATATATATATATATATATATAAACACACTTTATTTTATTCTAATGTTTTTTTCCCGAGAATAACTCCCTCAAATATGATATGTTTCCGATATGCTATTAACTGTTTCACATATTACCTCACTATTTTTCTGTATTTTAATAAACTTAAAGATTCTCCGACTCTCTTTAGATCAATCAGTTAATGACACGTACTGGGTTGATATACTACTCCCTCTCTTTTGATCTTCTGATTCTACTCAGCTAGCAAGCCCAAAGAATAAATCTCTTTCCTATAAAAAATAAAATTTCTTATTCATTTTGTATAATTTTTATGTACAATCAAACTTCCTTATAATAACCATTCGTTATAACATAATTTTAGTATAACAACCTGATTTTCTCCAGAATCAATTTTTCATGTTATAATTCTCTATAATAACATTCTGCATATAATAACAGTGACATTCATTATAGCGGTACATTCTTTGCAAAATTACCCTCTATAAAAGTCATACTCAAGTATAACAAAAATATAGTATGCATAAAAATAAAATATTAAACAAATTATTTTAATCATCATTAATGTCATGCACAAAGTAAATTTCAGTATGAATATCTAAAAAAAATATTTAAATGATGCCCATCAGTTATGGTCATAATTTCGCGAGAAAGGCTATTCATACACTTTCTATTTTTTGGTTAAATTGGTTAACAGATACATTCCTTCTCTTGGTACACAAAATTGTTAAACTACTTTTTTTGCGTACTTTTATTTATAACAGCTAAATAAGATCTAAACGCCGAATGTCAGTATACATATATAATAACACCTCACTATGATGGCCACGAAATTTTCTGACAAATGCTACCACTATAACAAGGATTAATTGTATATGAAGGTGAATACATGATGTGAGAGAAAAAATCTTACTAGTGGTGATTTGAAAGCTTAATTTGGCAAGGCTATACTAGGGGTTATGTGTAAAGGCCTTAGATAGAGAGATTTAAAGGTAATCTTTAATAGCTTAATTTGGCAAGGCTATACTAGGGGTTACTTAATATAAGTATTTTACTTCTTCTTCATAAGTATTTGAAGAAGTAAAATACTTATGTTAAATAAACTAGTTTAAATGTGTTAAATCTCTTTTATTTAAATTATTGAGTCATTAATTAAGAGAAATAATCATTTTTATTAATATTCTTGTTATAATGAATGGTAAATACTTTATAAAATTTACTCATGCACCCCACTATCTCTTGGTACTTTTTGATCAAGTAAAGCATCAAGAATCATATTATATCAATTTTTATGTTAATTTAATATGAAAAGAACACATGTATTGAGCCTCTATATTTCAAGTGAGGGAAAGAATATAATGTCACTTTTCTTATGAGTAAACCAAAAAATAAAGAAGTCATTCTCAGTAAAGAATTCGTTCTCACCTTACATAATTTTTTGTTTTTAAAGTTTCACATTATACTTGAACAATATCTAAAGTATTTTGGGGATAATTTATCACAGAATCATTAAGGGAATTGCTATCTCGTAATTGATACATTATTTTTCATGTTTCTTTATATTTAGTTTGTCATGACGTCTTGGTATGAACATTACATTCCTAGACATAGAATTGAATGAGTTGTGATCAATTTTGAATAATTCAACCAGGAGTGGATCTATGAAGGAGCTTGGGGGTGCCAGAACACCTAAGTGTTCAGGTAAAATTGTGTGTATATATATATATATATGTGTGTGTGTGTGTGTGTGTGTGTGTGTGTTGCATCCTTGTATGTCCATGTTCCCGTTTCTTTCAATTTTTTCTCGTTTTCTCAATTTCCTTATTCTTTCAATAATTTCCTATCTTTACAAGTTCATTTATATTATTTTTTAAATTATATATCTGCTCCTTTTTTTCTTTCTAGATCTTCAATATTTTTTTTAAATATGACTTTAATAATTTCCCCTTTTATCTATCTAATATATATTTTTTCTTGATTTTCAAATTCCTTTAGAATTGTGGCATTAATAGATAAAATATTTAATCAAGCTATATGTGGATCAAAGGATGCATCTTCTAATTCAAATTTTATCTTTTATTTTATGCTTTTAATCACATTATTCAGTAGAATTTGAATCAAGAGAATTAGATCGACTTGGACACAAACTTATTTGGTTGAACAATCACATATCTATTTACGAACCAAAAACTTTGTAAATCAAACTATATAACTCCAAATGAACTGAACCGATTGAACTGGACCAAATTATTTTGAGACGACAACATGTACACCCTAATTCAATCTCCTTCACGACTAGTACATTTGAATTAAACATAGAGTGTGTTTGGTATGGAGGAAAATGTTTTTCAATTTTCTTGTGTTTGATTGGTCAAAAAAATTGAAAAATATTTTCTATAGGAAAACATTTTCCTCCAAAATAAGAAAAATGACATCTCTAATGAAAGTAGGGAAAACAGGTCCTCACTCCACCCTCCTACTCTCACCACTACCTCCACCCCCCACCTCTACCTCACACAATTTTTTAAAAATATTTTTTCTATTTCACGCCACCCTCACCCACCCCACCCCCACCTCCACCCCACATCAATTTCTTTTAATTTTTTTAAATTCTTTATTTAAAAAATAAAATTAATTTTTTTAAAAAAGTAATTTTTTTTGTATCCCACCTCATCCATCCACTCACCCCACTTTAACACCCGCCCCCCCCCCCCACCCCATCCCACTCAACACCCACCCTATGCCCCCCCCACCCTACCACTTCCACTCCACCAAATTCCAATTTTTAAATTTATTTTTTTAAAAATAATATTTTTAAGTATTCCGCCGCAGCCCCCCCCCCCCACACACTCCAAGCCCACCCAAAATTCCATTTTTTTTTAAAACTACTAATTTTTTTTAAAAAAAGTAATATTTTTGGTCCCCTTCTCCCCCCACACCCCTCCACCACCACCCCCACCCACCCAACCCCCACCCCAAAAAAAAATTAAAATTAATGTTTAAATTTTTTTTAAAAAAAGTCTTTTTAAAAAAAATCAATTTTTTACTTACTCGCCCCCACCCACCCAGGCCCCCTCTCCCAACCACCACACCCCAACCCCGACCTACCCCCTAGAAAATATTTTCTACTCTCTAATCAAAAATAAAAAAAATATTTTTTAAAAAAATGAGTTTTCACTCATCAATCAAACAATAGAAAATATTTTCCAAAATATTTTTTACTCATCAACCAAACATGAGAAAATAAGTAAGAAACCAACGTGTTTTTCATAAAATATTTTTCATGGAAAAATATTTTCCTTCATACCAAACACACCCTGCAGTGACACCTTTAGTCATTAAATTCTAAATCCGCCTCTGATTATTCGACTATGATAGCAACGAAAACTTACATATTTCTAATGAGGGGATCATGATCATTTAAAATGTGGTATGAGCTAACGTAGATAAATTGCATATGATCGTATCCAATCATCTTAGGATCCCTGGAGCATAATGTGCATTATATCTGTAAAAAATATTTTAATTTGCTTAGTAACAATATATCTCACTATGGCAAGATCCAATTTTAATTAATTTTAACATGGTGTATTTATAAATTTTAAGGTTTTACATAGTGAAGCCAACACTGCAAAGAAACAGTGCGACACCATATATATATATATATATATATATATATATATATGAACAAGAAAAAAAATAATACAACACATAAGTTTTTTTTAAAATCCTCTCTCAGAATAATGAAAAAAACGCACCAATTTTTTTTTTAATATTCCTTGTTTTCCTATGATAGTCAGTTCTATAAGGTCCCATTTTTTAACTTGATCACTTTCAAACTAACTCATGATAAAATCTCATGTAAGGACAATATTGCAAGTTGTTATTTAACATTAACCATGAAAATTACCAACACATGTATACGTACCTACATACACTATCCAATCATCTTAACATCAATATCCTTTGGTCTATTTACTATTTATATTTTTATATTTTTTATTGATGAGGTTGGGATGGGTGGATTAAATTAACCACTATAAAAGGGATATCCAAAACCTCTCCAAGCACAAAAAAAGTTTCTTCTTTTAATTATCTTTTAGTACTTGAATCTTAGAAAAATTGTCGACATGTCTTCAAAATTTTCTCTTGTTTGCCTCATTATTCTTCTTTTCATCACCACTAGTCCCATAGCCCATGGCCAATTACCTGTAGTTGGTATACAAATATTGGGAGTGTTGTCTTGCTCCGTATCAGGAAATTCTTCCGGAATAGTTGGAGTAAATGTCGGAATTTCTTGTGATGGGGGTAACACAACCCTTGTTCAAGCGGTCACAGGTCCTGGGGGAATCATTAATATTTTCTTGAGTGGCTTACTGCCAGCCACAAGGCAGATTTTATCTAGAATTTCTTCTTCAACTCCTAATTGTGTTGCAATCGTTGAGCTCCCACTTGCTAATGCTAATTGTACTGTTCTTCCTAGCACAGGAATCCTTCAAGCTCCGATCACATCTATTGGAAACATCATTGGTGTAATTAGAATCCTACTTATCGGGGTATTCCAAGTAATCACAGGTTGATGGCATAGTCAAGCTTAGTCATTTCTATTTCTCCACTCCTTAATAATGTCACATCGAGTTAATATATATAGTGACTTAAATAAATGCACCGTATTACTCATATGGAGTATCAAAGGTGATGTATTTATGTTAAGTACTATCTAATAAATGGTGAGTGGATAAGTACTTCTTTAATTTTCATTTGATAGCACGTAAAGTAGGGATCATATTTGCACATCATTCTTCTTTTTTGAGTCATATTTGTGGTTTTAAATTTCCAACCTACCTATTTTTACTAGACTATTATATATCTATATATATTTATCTATCTATCTATCCATTTCTATTTACATATTATAAAAGCACGAACATTTTTTGTTAACTATTGATTGACCAAAATATTTCTCAAATATTGATAGACTTTTATGCGTTTAAAATTTTAATTTAAATCAAGATAACATTGTGAAAAAAGGGCAAAGTAGTATCCTAATTTATTTTGGACAATAGTTCTTCAATTTAGAATAATAATAAGCCAAAAGAAAAAATTCAAACCTCAAAAAAAAAATGGCAAACAGTAGTATGAGTATCCTAACCCAAAAAATATTAAACAAAGCTTAGAAAAATAATAAGCCAATTGTTTTTCCAAAACGGATAAAATTGTCAAAAAAAAGCAATATGAGTATCCAAAATATATTTCGAGAAAATAATAAGTCAAAAATGTTTCAAGCGGAAAAGGAGTATCCTAATGCAAAGCAGTATCTTAATCCAAAAAATATTTAGCAATATAGTCTAACGCACAAAAAAGCAAAAAATATCCTAATTTATTTTGCACAATGGTTCTTCAATTTTTATAGAAAAAGAATATGTGAAATACATCTATAAAAATTTCATTTTTCGATATTATTCATCATTAATCATAAATTTTGTAAGGAGTTATTGTTGTAGAAAGAAGATAACTAAAATCGACAAAGTTTTTTTACATGTATTATTAGTTCTTTTTTGTCCAATTAGCTGGTTTTTCTTTTTTGTTCTTTTTTTTCTGATTAACAGATTTATTTTTTTAGGTTTTCAAAGTAATTATGATTGAATTAGATCGAATTAGATGAAGATGATTCTCCTTCAAGTTCGTCATTTGATTCTTATATGCAGCGTTAGCACCTTTGTTTCTAATTGCACAACTTGCCTATGAATTACAACATCCTCTATTTCTTCTACTTTTTGTTCAAAGCATTATAGCATAATATTTTTGAGTTATAGTTATATTATACATGATATATAGATTAATCACACACATTAAATATTGTTTTACAACTTTTTCTTATATATTACAGGTGTTTGCGAATGAATGAAATTAGATATAGAAAAACAATGTCGTGCATCACAATTGAAAGTTTTATTACTTTTGGTACGTGCTTAATATTTGACACAAGATACTTAGTGCATCGCACGTACATAAAGACGAGTTATTATAAAAGCATGAATATAATGTTGGTTCAATAAAATATCTTTTAAATATTGAATGGCTTCTTGCCACAACCCAAAATTCGATCATGATGGCACCTACCACCCTCCCCCCCCCCTCTGTGATAGGTAAGCCAACGCAACACTACTACAATAGAATAGAGTAAATACGGAGAAGAAAAGATTAAAAAAATAATCTCAATTGAATTTCATAAAACAATATTAAGTGAATACACAAAAATAAAATCCTAACACAAAATCTGGTAGTCACAAGGTACAAGACTCTAAGTACAGAATACAATAAAAGAGTCCAAAAGTATCTCATAATGTGAAAAATGCATAAGACTAAGATTGTGATGACACTTCCGGTCATCTTCGCGTTTACGCCTTCTTTGTACTGTTAGAGCTTTTTTGTAGTAGCCCCAAGTCATTTATGACTTGCTGGAATTGGTGGTTCGGTTCCCTGGTCGTTCGTTTGGTCATTTCGGCCGTTTGCCTGTTTTAGAGCTTTAACTTAGGATATCATTCACTTTGGTAAATATTCTTGGCAAACATGCTCGAAATTGAATTCTGAAAGTTTCTTAGCTCCGAAGCATGGATTTTTGTCCAGATGGACCCTTGGTGGGGTTCTGGGAGCTTTCAGTTTGATTTTGTCTTGGTTTTTGTGTTTTAGCCAAGTTAAACTTGAAAGTTTGACTTTGGTCAACATTCAGAGAAGGCGACCTCGGATGGAAATTCTGACAGCATTGTTAGCTCTGGAATGTAAACTTTGGGCTAGAGGGACCTTTGGTTCAGGCCCCGAACCTTTCGGACTCGTTTTAGGCCATGGTGTTCCATTTTGAAAAGATTGGCCAAAGTTGGTTCTTAGGCGTGGGGCTCACTTTTTGTTCTATCAACCTCTGTTGGGATTTTCATCGATTCTGTTGAGTCCAAAATATCTTTTTAAGTCAAATAGCTCTGCTCGTTTGCATTCGCGGGACCCCGGATGTGTTCTAGAGGGTCTGTCGGAGAAATGTCCATGTTGGTTTTGGCTGTTGGCAGCTGTTGGCTGTCATGGCACCAGCATGGCCTTCACCTACGCGTAGGCATGGCTGCCTACACATAGGGCAATGCCAGCTGCCCTATTTTCTTGGCCATCACCTAGGCGACGCCTTGGCCGCTTCCGCAGGCCCGCATGCGTGATGGCCTGGACAGCGCCTGGCCTTCGTATGCATGATGCCTGCCCGCGTACATATTTTTGCATAGGCAGCGCCATGGTCGCGTATGCATAGGCATGGCTGGCAGCTTTAAGGTGGCTTCTTCATTCTTTCTTCTTATTTTAAAACCCAACTTCGTTTTCACCATTGATAACAACTCCCAAAACTTAAATTGCTCCACTTTTGGCCACCAATTTCTTGGAGTAGATTCACCACTTTCATTCCTTTAATTTTCCCGTTTGCTCTCTTGATTTGGGTGGGCTATTTTAGCCTGAAATTCATGTCCAATTCTTTCAAATTTCTAGGAATGCACTCCTATGATCATTGCAATCATTATGTACTCGTTCATTTTTGGCTTCAGGTTGCGGGGCCTCCTGGCCTGTTGGTGACCCAAATTTTGACCCAGCTATAGTTATAGCAATATGGGTATCGTTAATCTCATTTTAATGTGTAGTTTATGTTCTTGATAGCTTGATTTCCGTTTGGAGATTCTCGAAGCAATTCGAGCTTGGACATCATAGTTCCAGCAGCTTGTCCCCGGAAGATAGGTAGGTTACGGTTTAACTCCTCTAGATAATTGTAGTAATTAGCATCTTTGGGTTGGGTTTATTAGCTTGGTGCCACAGACCTTGTCCGCTTCTTCATGTTCGACTCATTTTGCTTTCTCCGATGATTGTAGTGTTTCTTGTAAATGATATTATCACCCTTATGGTCTTGCATAACCTTGTTTTGATTCTGGACCATAGATGGTGGGTTATTTGGGAATTTCTGTGAGTCTCGAAAATTGATATCGCGATCATAGGCTAGTTATCTGTGCTGTAAAACGATTGGAGCATGTGCAGGGCCGATAGGTAGATTGTGAGTCGTTAGGCTATTTTTTGTGATTGAGCATGTCATTTTCATGCATATAAAGAGGTTTTCACATTTTTAACTATGGTTTTAGCTTCAGGCAAAGTCACGAACTCGGGCCGCTACCCCACCTTGAGGGTGGAATGGAGCAGGAGCCGGCTGATTGGCCTGAGTGGCCAAAGTCAGGGCTAACAAATGGACAGCATTCCTAAACTCCTCATTCATGACATCGGGAATCAAAATGGGAGGAACAACATTCCGTGTGGCTCAGGGAGGCATAGCACGTCGAAATGGCATAGTCTAAAACGTATAAGATAAGGATTAGAGGGACATTAAAGTTAAGTTCTATCGCATGACGTGATCATGAAGGAAGTGAAGTTTTCCTAAGACACCTCATAGCTTCCCTCTCATATGTGTGGCGCGCTTCACACATATAAAAGAGACTCTACTCGATGTGGCTTTCGAACATCCGAGGACTCTTGAACCTGAGGCTATGATACCAAGTTTGTCACACCTAGAGGTTACCTTCTAGACGTAACACGGAACTTAGAACCACAAGGATCCCAAGATAACCCTTGGTCATAGCATTCTCAAGCAAACATAAAGAAAACATAGCGGAAGAATCAAAGATAAAGACAAAATAGCATAAGATAGATGGTCGAGTCAAAAGAGATACGACACCCACAAAGGGTTACATACAATCTATGTCTGAAAGCCACTAGTCATAACATAATGAGTTGCTAGGACAAGATCCTAGCTACCACGAAGTACAGAAATAAAGTCAACATAAGATAAGAACATGACTAGTCCTTGACCTAAGAAGACTCACCCACACCTGGAGGAGCAAGTGGCCTAGGAACTCTAGCCACGAATCTGAAAAGGGACACCTAAATCTGCATCATTAAATGATGCAGCACAAAATGCGTCAGTACTATGGTATGTACTGCGTATAAGGGCAATGCATAAATAAGATAGAAACAGCTTTAAAAATGTACCTAAATAGAATCCACACATGAATAGGGTATCATGAGTAAATAGCACAATGGAAAGATAAAACATGAAGTAAAATCCAAACTTTAAGGTAAGAGTTCATAAAGCTTAGAAAACTTAAAAACATACATAAGGGAGTTTCTTATAATCGACATATGACCATGAGAACTTACATGGAATCTAAATATGTGACCCTAGTTAGCAAAGCTGACTTGAACGTTCCCAAGGAATGAGTCACCATACCCAACTATATAACCCTAGTTGGCAAAGCTGCCCTAATGCCCATTAGGACACAGGACTCCATTCGTAAAGACGTGGATCCACTCTTATAAGACTATAAGGCACATATCATTTCATAACCTACGTTGGCACCGTATTTTCTGGATTTGGGTAATCGAACCCTCATCGCTCGGTGCTAAATACTACTCATAAAACATGCACATATAGCTCATCATTTTATAGTGGCACCATCTCATGCCAAATTTTATTCATAAAGCATGAAAACACATCGGGCATCATGTAAATTTTCATATCATGGTTCATAAAGCTTAGTATAGCCATAATTCAAAACATGCTTTTCATAAGCTTAGATGAGCATGAGCAGCATTTAATGACTGTACTTCAGACTTTGAGAGATCACCGACTTTATGACAAGTTCTCAAAGTGTGAGTTTTGGCTTGAGTCAGTTGCATTCTTAGGACACGTGTTGTCTAAGGATGAGATTAGAGTAGACTCGAGTAAGATTTCAGTTGTTCGTGATTGGCCTAGACATATTAATCATACTAAGGTTCACAGCTTTATTGGGTTAGCTGGGTACTACAGATGGTTCATCGAGGGGTTTTCTTCCATAGCAGCAACTTT